>CM076580.1:1451234577-1451454814 GCA_034641835.2 Pinus albicaulis
TTTCTCCTTCATGTTTAATTTAGCTAGATGTTTTCCATGATTTTATTATAGAAACTTTGAGTATTTTCAGAGTTCGTGAAGCAGTTGTGTTCTTATATGCGAGATCTGCTTTCTAGAAGAATTCCTGCATCATCTAGTTAGTGGTATCACAGGGAGGGGGTGTGAAGTACCTGTTTTTTCCATATCATCATACCCTGTTTTTGAAAACTGCCCCTTTTTGGACCCCCCCTCCTTTATTAAACCTCGAAAAACATAAGGGGTATGAAATTGATGTGGACCATTGATCTTAACTAAAGATAATCACTCATAAGTGGGATATGCGTAAAGTTTTACATAATATTAGAAAAAATATAGAATTAATTTAATTCTATATTTTAAATAAAGTAAATTTTTTTTGAAACAAACTTAAATAACGCCATTTAAAATTTTCCCCATATTTACTCATGAATTTAAAAAATATGAAAGACAAAGCGTAAATTTAAAATTTATCCCGTGCTAATAGAAAGCACTCAATGAGGTTGTTTTCCTTTTCGGCTTCAGACTATACATGAGATGAATCTTCCTGAGCAGCTAAAAATGGTATGGCCACGTAAATGGTACATAGTGGCTTAAATCCCAAGCCCACCTCAAAAGGGGCTTTGGCCACTTGAGCTATGGAGAGCCTGGTCATAGTTGTGTTAGAAATAAGGGGAGGCTTTCATCCTGTGTTCGTGGATTCATCGAGTTGTACATGCACAAAATGTGTATGATCATCTTGTTGATGACCTTTGTTTGGCCATTAGTTTGGGGGTGGAAAGTTGTGGACACAGTGAGCTTGGTGTACAACATCAACTAGATAATTAACAACAATATACTAAGAAACCTACTGTCATGACTTAGATAATGGACGATGGGATTCCAAAGTGTACCCACACTCTCTCAAAGAAGAGCTTAGGAGTGCCTTCTATTGTGATATTCTTCTTGCAGACCCTCATAATGTCCATATTAAAGAATCTATCGATGACCAAAAAAACACAGTTGTGTCCAGGCTTGGTAGAAATAATGCCTGACATGTAATCCATGGAAATGGATTCCCATGGCCAATTAGGTGTAGGCAACATAGTATATAGGCATTTCATCTTTATTGCTAGTTTTGGAAATAATGCAGGAAGTGTAGGATCTGATGTACTTCCCTACATAATGTTGAAGCTTCAGCTTATAGAAATACTTCTGCAGTACTACCACTATTTTCTCGACCCCAAATTGTCCAACGACCTGACCGTAGTGAGATTCCAAAATCATCTTTTCATGCTCACTTGAAGGAACTTTCTTACCCTCCAAGAGCATCTAGTATGTGTTGCTAAATTTTGGATCACTTTTGTAGAGAAGTATCCAACTCGAAGTATCGTACCCACACAAGTTGAGAAAAATGGTAAATCCACGATTGATAGTCAACTGATGTAGTCTACAAAATTAATGGTGGTGCCCTTCTTTTACTTGATTTTCAAATGGAACTGTTGCAGGTATTTGGCCCATTTCTAATGGTGATCATTTCCACCTCCCCTTGTGTTTGTATGAACTGTAAGGGTAGGTGATCTGTGTGGGTGAGATTTTCCTTCCCCAAAATGTAATGCTTCCATTTTGGCAGGTCTACACAGTGAAATACATATCTTTTTCATAGGTAGGATACATTCAGACTAAGTTTGAAAGTGTCTCACTATGATATGCCAATGGATTCCCTTGCTTAGTAAGTGATGCCCCAATACCAGAGTTAGAGGCATCTATCTCCATCTTAAATGGTTGTTGAAACTCTAGTATGTGAGCACTGGTGCAAAGTAAATGTGATGCTTCAACTCTGCTAACACCTTCTATTGAGATTCATACCAAAATATTTTTTTTCGCTCATCCCTTGGTGACTTGACTTAAAGAATAAGTGATAAGAGAGAAACCAAACATGAACATTTGGTAGGAATTGGAAAGAACCAAAGAGATGTAGAGCTCTGTTAGAGTGGTTCGGGGTGGCCAATCTCAAATGGCCCAGATCTTGTATATGTCCACATGCACCCACGATTGTTTGGAGGACCTATCGAATGTGGTGGAGGTGCTCTTCCCAAATATGGTTGAAGATCAAGAAATAATCCAAATACACTACCATGAATGAGTTAGTGAAAGGTCGCACCATGTCATCCATCAGCCTCATGAAGGTTGCAGGAGCATTATTCAACTTGAAAGGCATTACCAACCATTAAAAAAATTCCCTCCTTGGATTTGAAGGAAGTCTTCCACACATCGGAGGGTTTGATTGGTACCTAGTGATACCTAGACTTCAAGTCAATCTTGCTAAAATATTTTTCCCCCTTGAGTTGGTACACAAGATCATCGATCTGTGGGATTACCCAGACTTCAAGTCAATCTTGTTGAAATATTTGGCCCACTTTAGTTGGTCTAGAATTCCATCGATACATGGGATCGTATATCTATTCCAGATACTGATCATGTTCAACACCTGGTAGTCAATACAAAGTCTCCAACTCCCATCCTTCTTTTGCACCAGCATGATTGGGCTCCCACAGGGTGATGAAATCGGTCGGATCTAACCTTTCTACAGTAGATCCTAAATCTTCCTCTTGATTTTTTGTTCTACAGAATAGAGCACCAATAGATTGGTCCATTGGGTAGTGGTTATCAATGAATTTCTTGACCTGACCATGCAGAGGCACCCTTGCAGGTGAGATGAAGATGTCCCCATACTCCTCCATGACCTTGTCCATCTGTTGTTGCCATGTGGAGGAGCCTTTTCTGTAGGTCGTGGCCATAATATTCTTCTTGCCCTGAGGGTTGATCATCAGGAAAAGAAATTTCCTAGTTTTCAAAATGAACTTACTGCATTGCTTCACAGTGATTAAAGAGATGAAAGTCGGTAGTTCTACCTACGGTAGCTTGTACAACTTATTACCAAAAGTAACAATAATAGTGTGAGGTCGAGACTTATACAAATCATGTCACTTCCACAAGTATGGTTGGCCTAATAATACATCACAAACTTCAAGAGGAGAAACATCACATAATACCACTTATAGACAAAATGGAAATAAAATAGCTTGGGAAATGGTAGCATATCTCTGAGAAGAGATGTGGTTGCTACATGCCTCTGAACTATGTTACAATGAGGCTTTAAAGCCTATTTATTATTGAGAAACAATGGAGAACCCTAAAAATCTAAAAACCTAACCCTACGAGATGATACAACAAAACTGTGGGGCCAATTTGGGTAAATTGGTACATCAACTTCCCGGGGTCGTAAATTTGGCATACGTTCTATGATTGAAGTACATATTACCTCGTTAGAAATATCTGTCCAGGGAATACAAATTTTTTGTGACCAACATCAATAAAAAAACCTACGTTGGTCCTGGTTTTCCCAAAAAAATGTCGTTAAGGGCCTAAAAATTAATCCAGAAGTCCAGGACCCGAAAAATTGCCAAAAATAGTAAATTGTGCTACAATTAAGGAAATTGGAAAACTAAAAGAGACAATGGTGGGGCACCAATTGGAATAGGTGAGTGGTCACCAATATCCACCTTGATCATTTCTCCCCACTTATGAAGCAATGGTCCCCTTTGCGTTGAGTTTCTCCATGAGATGAGGAACCTTTTGTTGAACTTGGTCCCTAGTGAGACACTTTCCTTGGTGGAGGAGTTGGCATGCCTTAACAACCCGATAAAACTAGATATTCTACATGTGGGTGTTCTTGATCTACTTTTCCATGATACGATCAGTTGTATCTTTCTCCATGAAGTCAGGGTTTAGCTTTGTTTGTTGGTGTGATTTGTTCTTCCATGTCTGATGTGTCTAGTAATGGTTGAAAGTAGGCTGAAGGTGGTACACATTGAATACTGGGTGCAGTCCAAGGAATGGCAGAATACTGAGCTCAAAGGAATTGTCCCTGATAGCCTTGGTGATGGTGTATGGCCCATATCATAGAGGGTGAATCTTGTAGTGGGGTCAAATGAGACGCTCCTTCTGCAAATGTAGACAAACGTTTTTTCCCACTTGGAGCTTATGTGGAACTTGATGTTGATCATCTCACTGCTTCTACTTAACATTGGATCTATCCAATATGTCATGGACCTGTTGGAAAATTTCTTGAATGCACTCAACAAAGTTATTCACCTTACTGACTTCAAACTGGACATGAGCCAAATCTTCTCGAGTAGCTGCAAATGGTATGGCCACATCAATGGGACATAGTGGCTCGAATCCTAAGCCCACTTGAAAGGGGCTATGGCCAGTTCAGCTATGGAGAGCCAGTTATATTTGTGCTAGACATAGGGGAGGCCTATATCCCATTCATGTGGATTCATCGAGGTGTACATGCACAAAATTTGTACGATGATCTTGTTGACAACCTTTGTTTGGCCATCATTTTGTGGGTGGAAAGTTGTGGACTCAGTGAGCTTAGTGTCCAACATCGAGACTTGAACAAATTGTACTAAGGAACCTATTGTCCTGATTTGAGATAATGGACTATGGGATCCCAAAGTCTACCCAAAATATCTCAAAGAAGAGTTTAGTAGTGGCTTCTACTGTGATATTCTTCTTGTAGGCCGCCATAATGTCCATCTTAGAGAATCTATTGACGACCACAAAAACACAGTTGTTTCCATTCTTAGTAGAAGTAATCCTCGACATGTAATCCATGGAAATGGATTACCATGGTCGACTAAGGGTAAGAAGAAGAGTATATAAGCCTTGATTATTTATGGTCGATTTCACAATGACGCAGGCAGTGCAAGATTTGATGTACTTCCTGACATCATGTCAAATGTTTGGCCAATAGAAATTTATATTCAGTACTACCATTGTTTTCTCAACCCCGAAATGTCCAATGACTTGACTATAGTGTGCTTCCCAAATAATCTTGTCACTCTCACTTGAAGTAATACAAATGTGTCTAAGGTGCCATAATAGTGCATCCTAGAGGTGAAAATTTGGAAATTGATTACCCTCCAAGAGAATCTGGTATGTGTTGCTGAATTTTTCAATAAATTTTGTAGAGAAGAAGCCAACCTGAAGTCTCGTCCCCACAAGAGTTAAGAAAAATGGTAAATACATGATCACCATTCGTCTGATGTAGCGTCTAACATTATTGGCATTACCCTTCTTGTACTTGATGTTCAAATCGAACTATTTTAGGTATGTGGCCCATTTCTAATGGTGATCATTCTGAAACTTCCCTTGTGTATGTATGAATTGCAGGGGTCGATGATATGTGTGGATGAAATTTTCCTTCCCCAAAATGTAATGCTTCCATTGTCCATAGGCCTATAGAGTCAAATACATCTCTTTTTCATAGATGGGATAATTTGAGAGTGTGTCTAAAAGTGTCTCATTGTGTATGCCACTGGATTCCCTTTCTCAATAATTACTACCCCAATAATCTAGTCAGAGGCATCTTTCTTGATTTTAAATGGTTGTTGTAAGTCTGGTAATGTGAGAACTGGTTCATAGAAGAGGTGATGCTTCAACTCTCGGAATGCCTTCTATTGAGATTCATACCAAAAGAAATTTTCTTTTGCACCTCCCTTGGTGACTTGACTTGAAGGATAAGTGATATGAGAGAACCCCAACATGAACTTGCGATAGAAATTTGCAAGACCCAGATAGTTGCAGAGCTCTGTTACAGTGGTCTGGGGTGGCGAATCTTGAACGACCTCTATCTTTTCTAGGTCCACATGAACCCCCAAATTTTTGGAGGACCTATCGAATGTGGTGCAGGCTCTCTTCCCAACTCTAGCGAAAGATTAGGAAAGAATCCAAATACACTTCCATGAATGAGTTATTGAATGGTCACAATATGTTTTCCATCAGCCTCATGAAAGTTGTGGGAGAATTTTTTAAATCAAAATTCATTACCAACCATTAAAAAAGGCACTCCTTGGATTTGAAGGAAATTTTCCACACATCAGAGGGTTCTATTGGTACCTAGTGATACCTAAACTTGAAGTCAATCTTGATAAAATGTTTGGCCCCATTGATTTGGTCCAGAAGGTCATCAATCCATGATATTACTCGAAATTCAAGTCAATATTGCTGAAATATATGCCCCCCTTGAGTTGGACCAAAATGCCATCGATCAATGGGATCAGATATCTATTCCCGATAGTGATCATGTTAAGTGCCCGATAGCTAACTCAGAGTCTCCAAGTACCATCCTTATTCTGCACCAACATGATTGGGCTCCCACATGGTGAAGAACTCAGTCAGATGTGGCCTTTCTGTAGAAAATACTGAATTTTCCTCTTGAAATTTTCATTCCCCAGAGAAGAGCACCAATAGAGTGATCCATTGGGTAGTGGTCATCAATGGATTGCCTGACCGGAAAATGTAGAGGCACCCTTGTAGGTGAGGTGAAGATGTCCCCGTACTCCTCCACGACCTTGTCCATATGTTATTTCCATGTGGAGGAGTCCTGGCTAGAGGTCATGGCCATAGTCTTATTCTTGCCTTGAGGGTGGATCATAAGGAAAACAAACTTCCCGGTTTTGGAAATGAGCTTACTGCATTGCTTCGATATATTGTACATCTTATTACCCAAATTAACAAGAACATCATGAGGTCGATACTCATACACAACATGTCGCTTCCTTAATTATGGTTGACCTAATAATACATCACAAACATCAAGAAGAGAAACATCACATAATACCTTATCCGTGAGGGGCTTGATGTTGTAGGGAAGGTGACACTACTGGTTGATGCAAGGATCTGATATTTGGTGAAGCCACACGATGGTGTATGGTTTTGGGTGTGTTTTGATTTGCAAGACCAACTGCTTCACGACCTCTGTTGAAATGAGGTTCTTTTAACTCCCATTATTAACAATGAACCGCACTGGGGAAATCTTCACCCACATCTGGGAATGGAAGAGGCACTCCCCCTCCTCTAGATCATCGAGTTCTTCCTTCTAGATATTGGTGGTGGAAACGGTGGCACTAAGATCCACATAGATAATCTACTTCCCTTTGTCATTCCCCTTGTTGGGTTCTAACTCAGATTCGGAACATGCGTTTGATGTAAAAGCCTTCATCTTGGTCACCAGTGACTGCTTGGGCTAACGCTCACTTGTGTTGTGAGTGGAGCTCTTATGGAACTCACACCACTTTCCCATGTCCTTTTTTGGCTTCATGGTGTTGTTCTTCTCTTGCGGCTTCGATGGGTTGTCCTGGGCCACCTTGCATTGGCCTTGTCCTTTTTTATGCGGTTTGGGGGTGCCTTTCCCCTACTTCTAATTCACAAATCCAATGTATCACTTCTTCTATTTTAATTTATGATCAATCTTGGTAGCATACTGGTATGATGCACCAAGTGAGGAGATGTCGAGGAACTTCATTTCCTCCTAGATGTATCTGTGGAGCATTAGGGGAATTTTGAGGTCTAAAATGGGCCTCCTAAGGAAATTATAAAATAATAGTGGAAATGATACAGTAATACTTGATTACATCACCAAATTTTAGAGGGAAAAAAGAAAAAACTACTTTTTCAACTCATATTTTCAACTTATCTCCAAAATTGTTTACTCAAATTTCGAGTGGGAGTAGTTGTTCAATGCAAATTTAATTCCTCATCCAAGGAGTACCCATGTTGCATACTTTCGATGGGTCATTCTATAGGAAAAATGAAAAATACATGAAAAACATGATTGTAATCATGTTTTTCATGTATTTCTCATTTTTCGTGTAGCAAGACCCATCGAAAGTATGCAACATGGGTACTCCTTGGATGAGGAATTAAATTTTTTGTCCAATGAGTACTCCCACTCGAAATTTGAGTAAAAATTTTAGGAGATAAGTTGAAAATATGAGTTGAAAAAGTAGTTTTATTATTTTATTATTTTTTAATCTTTTTATCCTTTTACTTAAAAAATTGTGAATCATCCCCCATGGTTGACATCATCACCTTGAATCCTATTGGTTCTTATAAAAGTTATTTTTTTTTTAGATTTTTCTTAGGAGGCCCATTTTAGACCTCAAAATTCCCCTAATGACAACTGAAGTTCTTAAGCACCAAATATTTCTCTGAAACATTGATACCCATCTTTGTGTGTGGGGTACGCAACAAATTCATTAGATCATGCACATCTTGATCCCTTTGTTGCCACAACGTAGTCCATTGTATGTACTTGTCTTCATAGCTCACCATGGGGTAGTATTGTTCCTTGATAGCATCTCGGAAAGAATTCCAAGTGGGTGCAGCCGAGAATAGGGAGGATTCCCCCTCATCCGTTTGCTCACAATAGGTTTCCCACTAGTCCTTGACATGGGGGGCAGCTTTGAGGAGTGAAAAAATAATATTTTCCCTATTGGAAAAATCATGAACCAAATAATATCCTTCTAATAGATTCAACCATATATCTATAATTCTTGCATCTATTTAGTCCTAAAATATGGGAATTTCGAAGTTAAATTATACCTTAAAAGGAGTGGCACCTCCAGAGTGGTTTCCAGATGAAGATGCATCACCAGTGGATAGCCGTCAAAATATCTGGGAAAATTTATCCATAATCGCGTTCCTATATTTCTCAAGGGCCTCCTTGAGCAATATTTTGATAAAATCTCATGCTCCCTCATATTTCTTTTCCTCCGCCATGGGAGGTCATCAGGGTTTGTGAGGTTGATCTTGCAAAGGTTCAACCAGATCGAGCCATAACTCCTTATACCCCAATATCGTTGGGGAAATCCAAATAAATACTGAGAAATATCAGAATTCTCTGATATCATTGATCTATATTTATGTAGGAATGTAGTAAAATACAGAAATAAACATAAACATAAATATGCGGCGGAAAATATTCTTCATTTCATTAATATCAAATAATTGAAATGAGCTTACATACATAGTGGAAATAAACTAGCTCAAACAATGGTAGCTTATCTCGGAGAAGATATGTGGCGGCTACATGCCTCTTAATTGTGTTACAATGAGGCTCAAAGGCCTATTTATTATTAAGAAACAATGGAAAACTCTAAACATTCAAAAACCTAAACCTAGGAGATGAAGCACCAAAACTATGGGCCTCGTCTGGGTAAATTGGTACATCAATTTCTTAGGGTCTTAACTTTGGCATACAACCTCCGTTTGACGTGCACAATACCTTTTTAGAAATATCCACATTAGGACTACAACTTTAAGTTAACCAAAAAGTAAAAAACACTCTTATTGATCCTGAAGTTCCAAAAAAACATCATTTAGGGCTTCAAAAGAACTCTAGAAATTTAGGACCCAAAAAACAGCTGAAAATAGTAAACTGTGCTACAATTAAGGAATCTGAAAACCTAAAAGAAAAAATAGTGGGGCCCCAAGTGAAATAGGCAGGTGGCCACAAATATCGACCTAGATCACTTTTCTATTTGGAAAATCAATATCACCACTACAATGATAAGATGCCAAATACAACAATTTTTTCCTTGGAAAATGTTATTACAAGAAAGTTGAATTCTATATGTGAAAGTGATTGTCACTATGTTTTGCAAGATGCAACTCATGAAATTCAAATCCCTGTTGGAGAAACACATAAGCATGGCATTGAGGAAATGAGACTGGTACAAAATTGACTTTTATAAACATAAATAATGTTGTTTTGTGCATGATTACACCAAGAGGAAAGAAAAATTGGAACTATGATGAGGCTAAATACAAGGTACTTGGGGTGATTTTATTTTTTCAATGGTAATCAACTTCTTTTGAAATTTTTGTTATAAAAGCCTCTATGGCAAGTCATAATTTTTCTTATGTTAAAGCCACTCCAAGTCTTCCTATAAAAAAAGAGAGAAATAGTTCAATGGATGAATGTGAAACTTGGATTCACTTCTCCAATAGAATAGATTGAAGTTTTCTCTCATGAAACATTTAATGGCTCCACCCATTCTCTAGAAAGTGGACCATAGGAATATCAATCTTCAGTATTGTGCACTAAACCTATCATGTTACAGTGCACAAATTATTTGACAAAAAACTATGCAAAACATGAAATGGATCTTTAAAGCTTTAGTTGATTGATCAATGAACTTAATTTTCCTTTGCATTATTTGTAGCCAATGTTGCTCACAATTTCCAACATAATCAAATTCTAATTTCATACATAGAATCCTTTTGAAATATTTGTGGCCAAATAATTCTACAAGGCTAGCGATAGACTATTAAATAATTCGTATGGGGTTAAATTTATGCTTTTCAAGCATCTTTACATCTCAACCATCATTATTTATAATGTCCAATTAGTTTTTATGAAATGGGGAAGGAAGTGCAATGAGATATCTACCTTTGAAGTCATAGGTCATGATCATACTCTATAGTGGAAACCTCACTGTCCACTGAAACTGCGAACTATTACCTCCTTAATCTCCTTTCGAAAATTGGATTTTGAATTTCCAGTGGTTTCTCACTACACTATATAAATGTAACCTATGACCTCTATAAATCTGTCGCATGCAATAAACATATGGCTCGATCCCTTCACTTCGTTGTTTTGATTTATTGTGTGGTCGGAAAGATAGGGTTGTGAAACTTAATCCATTAGGATATGGAGTCATAAAAGGTTGGATTGTGCATCAAATTTTTAAGGGCTCACAAGGCAAGCTAACTATGCAAACTAGATCTTACTGGGAGTGTGAATATGAAATGAAAGAAAGCAGTGAGTTCAGTAATAGCCAAAGAGCAGTTAATAATTCTTTAACTATAATTTAGAAGAAAACATAATGATAGTAAACAAAGAAAAAATTAAGGTGCTCTCTCAACAAATCTTAATCCAAAATTTATGTTTTACGATCAGATATATTGATGCACAACATGAAAGACAGAGAAAACATTAACACAAAGATAAAAACATCACCATCAACATAGCTCAAGAATCCTATGAATGGTCTCTTATTATTGATGCCCAACTCAAAAAACTATAGTTCCCCAAAAAAATGGTTCTTACAACGCAGAGTCTAACAAGGTCCAACCAACCAATCCATGAAATTTTTGAGGAATGCAGTATTTAACTAAAGATAAGTCGGTTTCCCTATCTCTTCGGCAACTTTTCATTGGTTACAATTTAAGCAGAAATTGGATAAGTGTGGCCATGCAAAGGGCCAAGAAAAATACATTTGGAAATCATCGCTTTGTGGCTTTTAACTTTGGAAACCTTTCATGGACACTAAAGCAGACCCAAAACTAGCTGGGGTGGTCTCGTAGAGGCAATGATAAATGATTTCAACATTCAGCTCTTCCATTCAGACTGCCTTTGCTAGATCCTTAATTCTAATGTAGTGATGGCACTCTTGTTTCTCTAATCCTACTCCCTTTTCTCTATTACAAACATATATATACATATCAAATACAATCATTAGGCTCAGGAGATCAAACTCAATAACCCTTGCCGAAAATAACAAGTAAATAATTAAAAAATTGGACTAAAATCTGGGCCGAATATGCTGAGAATAGGGATACACTTAGATATTTGTTTCTCCTCAATGGTGACACCTATGCAAAATTGGAGAGAGGTTATTTTTCTTTGCCCCGTTCTAGTAAAAAACCTCTCTTGAATTTTCAAATTTCATCTCCAGATCTCCACAAAAGATGCCGCAAAATCATGGCTAAAATAGGGAAACTGAAATCTTGAAAAATGGCCCTCAGGCATGTCTTCGATTCTCCCTGCTTCTGAAAACTGTGTAAAATCAAAGAGAGGTTATTGTTCATTACCCTGTGCTGGTAAAAAACCTCTCTTGTATTTTCAAATTTCACCCCCATTTTTCTACTATAGTAAATGTTTCAAAGGCCTCCATGACATCAATAAATCTCTCTGCATCAAATATACGAGATTTTCCATATATTGTGTACTTAAAGAATTCCTTAGCCTGAGAGAGTTGTCTGTCAAGATTCTCTTTGCTATATAAGGATACAATTTTTCAAAAATTGCAAAATATACATTACCAACAAGTGTTATGCCCTCTAGAACACTGATTTCTCGAATTATCAAAGCAAATTAAAATGGTATTCAGAAAGGGTAATTAAATGTTATTTGAGCCAAATCTGATTGCAATCATGTTTTTCATGTATTTCTCATTTTTCATGTAGTAGAGTCCATAGAAATTATGCAACATGGGTACTCCTTGTATGAGGAATTAAATTTTTCATCCAACAAGTACTCTCGCTCGAAAGTTGAGTAAAAACTTTGGGAGATAAGTTGAAAATATGAGTTGAAAAAGTAGTTTTTTCTTTTTTCCCTCTAAAATTTGATGATGTCATCAAATATTATTTTATTATTTCCACTATTATTTTATAATTTCCTTAGGAGGCCCATTTTAGACCTCAAAATTCCCCTAATGGTGGTCCATCATCCTAGGGTTTCTAGGTGACTTCTGTTGCTTTTTCAGCCACATCCTCACTCAGCTTCTGAGTTGAGTCTGAGTCAGTCTAGTCTTTTATCTTTTCAGCTTGTTGAATTATTATTTGATATTTTCTTTCGATTCAATGTGTCTTTGGGTATTGAACTATCATCTTGGTGTCCATTTTACCTTCCCTCTATCACCCTGAGCATATATTACATTGCTCACTAATTCGATTTGAAAGTCCTCTTTTTGCTTGAAGGAATGTGTCTATGTTTTGAGTGTGTTTTACATTATTGAATTTGTCTCTTGGTTTTTGATCATTTCATTTGAGTTTCTCAAACTATTATTCATTTTGTCTTTTAGTATAACATTGCATCATTGCTTCTCATTCATCTAAAAGAATGAAATTTGCATTCTTCTCTTTATTTGAAAATGAAAAACGTTCTTTTGCATTAGTAGCTTTCTCATTAAAAAGTGAACAACAAGAGAAGTCCCTTTCGTTTTCTTCTTTGGTTTTGTTAGAAGCATTAGAAAAAGTTCTTCTTGCATTCGATTGCTTGTTGCTTCATTGTGAACTTCTATACCTCTCTTAGCTAGTTATTCATTGAATTGAATTGATGTTCTTTCGCATGTATTTTTGCATTAGGTATTTTAGATTACATTCGATAAGGCCTTGAAACCGCAACATTAATTCAAGATCAACTTTATAATGAACTCAATCAATATAAGGAAGCATTAAAACTTAACGCTCACATTTAGAGGTCTAGGCTAGTGACGTGTTCTGACATCATTAAAACTAGTAGTTTTCGTTCTCTGTCTGGCATTAGACAGCACTAGCACGGACTAGTGCTCCCTGTACTATCAAGTATATAAAGGGATACCCTCGTAGGTTGTAATCCTTTATCCATAGGAAGTCGAGTCTGCCACCCTATAATTGTGATACATCGAACACAGTATTCAGTGAGACTACCTGCATGTATATTAAGTCCTTGGTCATTTCCCTTTCACTTGATCACCAAGGTGTATATTTCAGTTCATGAGAGCTTGGTACACCCTATTTCTTAGATTCCCTGAGTAGTCATTTTGATCTTTTAGTGACTCCCTAAAAATTGAAAATATCATCGAGCACTTGTCCTTTCGAGCTCATCCAACTTGAAAGTGACTAGAGTCACCTTTTTCCCTTTTATTGGCTCTTAAAATATGAAAAGGTGGATTTTTGTTTCAGTGTCATAAAATTAATTACCTGCGATCACATGCCCATTAAAGTTATTCTCTTGGCTTATTCATAAGTACTTCCTTATTAATTGGTATTCAAGCCTCGAATCACTTATCACTTTTCTCTGTTGTTTTTTTAGACAAAGTCACGGTGGCAGAACCACTATTTTTTTCATCCCATTCATTACCTTGTAGTGAAGAACCTTCTCCCGAAGTTTCTTCGGAGACATCTCAGTCTACTAGGAATTTAGGTTACTGGCGTTCTATTATTCCAAGTGTTCAATTGCTTTCCACTCGTTCTCCTCTTGAGGAACAATTTGATATCAATTGGCAACCTCCAAACTTTTGGGCTCATTTTAGGGAAGAAGAAGATCCTCATTTACCCTCGGAACCGCTTGCCTTAGAACCACTTGAATTAGCTCTTATACGTGCTTTAATTGCCACTGTTTGTCACCTTTTCGCCGATAACATGTCTTCATCTGACATGTATGCTACGAGTCCCATCAGTAGTGAAGAGAATGATGTTTCTACTGGATAATATCAGTTCCCTCCAGACAATTTTCCTTATGTCTCGATTCAACCCTCCTCATAGCCATCCACTCTCGCGGTCGATTATTGTTCATTGAGTCAGATGATTTCTGGTGCTACATCTTTGTATCAAAATCTGATATGGTCAGATACATCGGCTCCCTTGAAGGGGTCATTTGTATTGGGTCCATACCCCTCGACTACCATCACGTTGACAATCATTACATCTGTCCAAACCAAGCCCACCGTTTGTGTGGCTTCATCTGCTCCTTCTCTTAGTGTGATTCCTTCATTACCACCATCTTCTGCTATGTGTGGGATGACTCCCATTTCTTCTGCAATACCCGTTGGGCTTGTCGTGAGTGGATCACAGCCTCACCTATCAGGATTCCATCAACCTACTGGTAGTGTACCTGTCTCCTCTAATACAGTTCCTGAAGGTTGGACGTATGATCAGTACATGATGGCCATTCAGCAACAGAATTACTTCCCCCAGGATTCTCAGCAGATGCAAGATACCATTGATCAACCACACTACTATGATGAGCATGGAACTCATGTCTATTACCATGGGCCTATTCAACACGGTGGTCCATTGTATGTTCAAACACATCAAATTCTAGTTTACCCCAACAATTTCACATACCTATAGGGACAACCCTAAGGTCCACAAGGAAAAACCTTTCAGGGAAAACCTTTAGTCCAACAGGGACAACCATTCGGTCCAACAGGGAGTGTCTTACACTCCCCAGCGGAAAACCTATCCATCTCAGCGACAACCTTTTGTTCAACAGAGCTAACCTTACGTTCAACAAGGCCCCACTTTTGTACATAGGGTCAACCCTATACTACTTAGTTGGGCCAACCTGGTCTTTAGGGGAAACCTGGCTCATCTCAATCATCAGGCCAACCTGTGCCTCAGGGACAGCCTAGTGGTTCTCAGCATCCAGGCCAACTTTCACCCTAGAGACAACCTTTCCAACCCCAACATCCAAGCCAACCTGTGCCCTAGGGACAAAATGTTCAACTGCATGATCTGGGTCAACCTGCACCCCACAGGAAACCTGTGTAGCCTCAAGGGCCACCTTTTATTCCTCAAGGTCAAGCTCATGGTACAAGGTCCGCCCGAAGGAACTACTTACATTTTGCAACAAAATCCATATGTTTCTTAGACAAGACCTCAGTGGTTCACTGAGAATCAATATCTTGGTCCTCAACCAGTGTATGGGAAGAATTATCATAATTACAACCCTTATGGAAAAAATCCTCTAAGACAAAACATTTGGGGTCAGAACTTCTCCCAACCTGGTTGGAATCCCAATAATAGTCTCTATCAAAGGCCTGCAATTCTTTTCAATCCGCAATTTCACTTTCTCGCTACACTTGAACTACTCGATGTGTTGAAGTTGGTGAATGATCCTATCCCTCATAATCCATATTGGCCTCCAGTTCTGATTAAAATCCCTGGCGATTTTCCCAAATTTGAAGGCAAGTTTGGAGAAGACCCCCAAGGGCATGTTATGACATACCATCTTTGGTGATCCTCTAACTCTTGGGTTGACAATTCAATTCGACTGTGTATTTTCCAAAGGACTCTCGGTGGTGCCACTGCCAAGTGGTACATTGAACTCTCCTGCATCATCTTTCAAGATTTCAACTCTCTTTCCATGGCAGTTCTTACGCTCTTTCAGTTACCAATTCGGTATGAAACTGGGACGCACCTCCTCACATCCTTGAAGCACGATCAGGCTATCATATTTCTGATCATATTCATGAATGGAGGTGACATCATCGTTTGACCTAGTTTGAAATTCCTAATCAACTTCTAACTGATTGGTTCACTACCTCTTTTATCATTCTGATTTCCAAGGAAATTTCTATGGAGGCATGTGTTACTGAGGAACAAGCCATCACTCATGCCCAGTACCTCGATTTTGTATACTCTCAATCTGGCACGTTGTATGAACTCTTTCCCAATGCTCTGCGACATGGAAATACCAAAGCACCGATGACACCATCTGTTGACAGTATCATTAGTTTTGTTTCTTAGACTTATCTAAAGTCTTCTCCAAATTCTGCAAAGAAAAAATCTACTTCTTCCACTGATACTACTTCTCAGCCACCTCCGAATCTTAGTAAGACCGTGGAAGTGAATGCCATCCAGTCCACTCTAGTGGATAAAGCTTCCAAAGGTGAGAAAAAGGGTAAACGTAAGGCCAAGTATGATACCCTGAAATAGGCTTCTCTGAAACTTAATGCTGAGGATGGTTTGAAACGTCAAATGAAGTACCCTTAACTAGTTTGTGATGAAGAGAATTACACCAAAGACTGTCTACGACGAGCCAAGGTGAGTTCAATACTGAAAGGAACTCAAGGCACTCTGGTGGTCCTTAAATAATCATTCCCATCATAGCAAAATAAGATGGTGGAGCAACCTCAGTCCGCTGCCCCATTTTGCTCACAGGTCTTCATGATGAATGGTCTTGCACCCATCTCTATTTCTACACAATCGAAAGATTATAATGATCTAGGTGGATATCAATGGCCACCCGCCTTTTTCATTTGCACCTGCAACATCAATTTTTTCAGTTTTTCAGCTTCAGCACAACTTACTATTTATAGCAGTTTTTTGGGTCTTGAACTTCTGGAGCCGTTTTGAGGCCCTAAACGACATTTTTTTGGGAAAACGAGGAGCAACATGGGTTGTAGTCCAATTTTTCTCACTCAAAAGTTGTAGTCCTCTGATAGATGTTTCTAACAAGCTATCAAGTGTGTCAAATGGAGATCGGATGCCAAAGTTACGTCCCCAAGAAGTTGAAACACAATTTACCCAAACGGGGCCCACAGTTTTGGTGCTTCATCTCCTAGGGTTATGTTTTGGGACGTTTTCGATTTTACATTGTTTCTCAACAATAAATATACCTTCGAGCCTCATTGTAACACATTTCAGGGGCTGGCAGCTGACACATCTCTTCTTAGAGATAAGCGTTGCCAGTACCTTAGCTCATCTATTTCCATTATGTCTGTAATAGGCCTGCGAGCCTCAATGTAATACAGTTCAGAGGCCTGCGTATGCCAAATCTCTTCTCAGAGATACGTTGCCAGTGCCCTAGCTTGTTTCCATTATGTTTGTAAGCTTATTTTAGTCATTCTTTGATTATAATAAAATGAAGCATTATTTCCACTGCACCTCTGTGTTTATGGTTATATCTGTATTCTATTGCGTTCCTGCATAAAATCCGAATCTATTTTTATTTTCATTTTCCCAATGCGGCTAGGGTATAAGGAGTTCAACCACGCAACCCCGACGACCCCCCATGGTGAAAGGAAAGAAAGATGAGGGAGCAGAAGATCCTATCAAAATCTTGCTCGAGGAGGCCCTCGAGAAACAGAGGAACGCGATGATGGATAAATTTTCCCAGATCCTTCAATGACTGCCCACCAGTGGCACATCTACATCCATCACATCCACCAATAGGTCCGCGACATCCTAGACAAATCCAACACCAATTTCAGCAGAATTTTCCCCTCCACCCCCGCCCATGGAGGAACTTAACACAATGGAGACAATTGCTTCCTAAGGAGGGAGGAATGATCCAGGTGGATATCGGTGGCCACCAACCTTTTCCATTTGGACCCGCAACATCAATTTTTTTATTTTTTCAGCTTCAGCACAACTTACTATTTATAGCAGTTTTTCGGGTCCTGAACTTTTCGAGTCGTTTTGAGGCCCTAAATGATGTTTTTTGGGAAAACGGGGAGCAACATGGGTCTTTGATCAATTTTTCTCACTCAAAAGTTGTAGTCCTCGAATATATGTTTCTAACAAGCTATCGAGCACGTCAAATAGATATTGGATGCGAAAGTTACATCCTTGGGAATTTGAAACACCAATTTACCCAAACGGAGCCCACAGTTTTGGCGCTTCATCTCCTAGGGTTAGGTTTTGGGATGTTTCAGATTTTACATTATTTCTCAACAATAAATAGGCCTTCGAGCCTCATTGTAACATAGTTCAAGGGGCTAGGGGCCAACACATCTCTTCTCAAAGATAAGCACTACCAGTGCCCTAGCTCGCCACATCTCCATTATGTCTGCATTGTAACATAGTTCAAGGGCTGGTAGCCACCACATCTCTTCCTAGGGATACACTACCAGTACCCTAGCTCATCTATTTCCATCAAGCCTCAATGTAACACAGTTTAGAGGCCTGCGTACGCCACATCTCTCCACAGAGATACGCTACCAGTGCCCTAGCTTGTTTCCATTATGTTTGTAATCTTATTTCAGTCATTCGATTACTAATAAAATGAAGCATTATTTCCACTACATCTCTATGCTTATGGTTATATCTGTATTCTATTGCATTCCTGCATAAAATCCAGATCATATACCGAACCGCTTCAGGCATCGGGGAAAGATATCGCTAATGGTCCTCCTCCCCCACCTACTCCTGGCCCACTTCTCATTGAAATGGCTCATCTTGATCCCCTTGTATGACCACCTTCTAAGGGTGTAGTCTGAAAGTCTTCCTGTAATCCAAATGCCTGTGTCACTCATCATTACGGTATTATTGAGGATTTGGCTTAGGGGCCATCCACAATGTATGTGTTGGAAGTGCTTCAAAGCTATCCATCGAAACAGAAGGATTTTCTATCTACCATTGGAGGGTTTGACCCCTCCGATTCTAGCCTTATCACTTTCAATTTGGAAAATTTCATCCTGTGTCTCCCTCACTAGCTTGCACTGACTATCCAGGTTGGGATTAATGGAAAGAATATCCATAGAACGGTCGTGGATGAGGGGGTGTCTACTTGCATCATATATTCTGCTTACTGGAAATCCATTGGTTATCAAACCCTCAATCAATCACTAAACGCTTTAGAATATTTTGATGAAAGGGAATCTCGCCCTCTTGGTGTTCTCGCTAGTTTACCTAACACGTTAGAAGGGAAAAAAATTAACGTTGAGGTTGAATTCATTTACACCAAACTCAATTAAAATCTTCTCCTCGGTCATAGTTCGACTCACATCATGCTATGCATCCCGTCCACTCTCTTTCATATCCTTCGATTTCCGCACGAAGGAAAGATCATCACTATCGATCAATTGTCCTTTTTCACTTCCACGTCTTCTGAGAGAAAAGTTCCATATGTCGATCATAATGTTGAAGTATGTCCACATTCTACTTCACACAGTAACCATGATTTGTGATTGTAACCCCATGACCTATATATTGACTCAACAATTTCTGGGAGGAAAATACTTAAAGTGGATAGTCATCCTCCAAGGGTTCGATTTGGAGTTTACTACCACCAAATCAAAGAAATCATTGGTTTTTTCCAATTAGATTTTCTCATTACCATCTGCCTCTACTCCCTCTGGTTTTGAGGAACGCATTTTGGATGAAACCCCTTTTCTCATTAGCACCCACGATCCATGGTATAGTGATATCATCATCTATCTTCACCTTCCGATCCGAGTTTACAAAGGATGCTCTTCGATGCATTCTTCATACGGAATTGGAGATGATTATGTTCTCTGCCGATGTTTAACCCTCAAGGAGGCTGACAAAGTCCTCAATGAATGCCATTTTGGCACCTGTGACGGTCACATGTTTGGATATGCTACTGCACAAAAAATCCTTCATGCTGGATATTTCTGGCCTACCATTTTTAAAGACTACATTGTTGTTGTCTGTAAGTGTCACGATTGCTATATTTTCCAGCGCAAGATACGTGCACCACTGGCACACCTCCATATTGTCATTATTGTTGGTCCCTTTGCGAAGTGGGGAATTGATTTTATGACTTGTAACCCTCACTTGGCCGAGGGCATGCTTACATTATCGTAGCCGTCGACTACTTCACTAAATGGGCAGAAACAATGCCTACACTCACATCTGACGGTAAAAAGACTGCACAATTTCTGTTCAATCATGCCATTACTAGGTTTGGTGTCCCTCAAGCCATTGTCACCGATCATGGCTCTCATTTTTGTCATTAGATGATGGATAAGTTGACTTCTAAGTTGGGTCTACGTCAGGACAGATCAATGCCGTATGACCCTCAGGCCAATGGTCAGGTTGAAGTTGTGAATAAGGTTCTATTCACTATGTTTCAACGTACGATTGGGATGCACAAGTCCAACTAGCATCTCATGTTGTTTTCATCTCTTTGGGCTTACCAAACCTCGGTGAAGCATGCAAGCAGATTCACTCCATTCCAGCTTGTTTATGGTCTAGAAGCTACCCTTCTGATTGAATGCGAAATCCCTTCTCTCGAGATAGATGTTGAATTACTACCTAATACCTCACCGGAGGAATAGTGTCTTCTATATTTGGAGAGGCTTGATTAAACTCGCTACTTTTCTACTCTAGTTAAAGAAGCATAGAAAAAGTGGGTCAAAGCTCCTTTTGATCAGACATTTTCGCCTCATACATTTGTAGAAGGATACCTCATCCTCTTATATGACCAAGCTCATGATAAGTTGGGGGCAGGAAAATTCAAACCCATGTGGCATGGGCCCTACTATGAAGGCTATCCTTTAAATCAGCCCAGAAATGGGCTATACCTCAAAAAATACTATGCTTGAGTTTTTCGTGCATGTCCTTTTGTACATAAGTGTGTTTTTCAGTTTTGTACATTTTTTGGCTTGGTGTGCATTGCAAGCAGCTTTTCCTGCTTATTATGTCATTGCTTACTGTGCATATGTCTATCACTCCTTATGTTGGTTTGTGAATGATTCCTCTCGCAGTACCTGAAATCTGTCTTCTGCAGCTTGGGTGATTTATAATAATCCTAATGGTTATTTGATAGACCTTCAAGCTATTTGTCTAGGACGAACAACAAACAATATCATTGAATCCAGTGCTGTCATTGAACTTTTAACCGAGGCAATTACTCTCGACATTCGTGCATTAATTGTGAACCTAGACTCTCAGCTTGTTGTTCTTCACCTTAATGGGCATTACTCTCATATAAATCCTCAAATTTTAAGGTTATATTTTCGTGTTTGTTTATTAGAAAGGAATTTTGATTACATCACATTTCAGAATATTCCTAGAAGAAATAATGCATTAACTGATGTAGTAGCCATTATTGTATTAGATAGACATTTGTGTAATTTGTAAAAGAATCATCATCACATAATAATATTTAGACAGGAAAATAGGCAGATCTCTCTCTCTCTCTCTCTCTCTCTCTCTCTCTCTCTATATATATATATATATATATATATATATATATATATATATTGATTTTTTTCATCCACGTGCATCATAAGTTTAAAAAATACGTGTGTTTTGGTTACCCCCTGGAGTCATCTTTCAATTCTTTTATGACCCTTGAAATTTGAAAATATTGTTGAGACTCTTGTTGTTTTGAACTCATTAAAGGCTACGAAACATAATCTTCCCAGTATACATTTACCCCTTTTTCAGGTTGGGATAGATTATTTACGAAAACGTAATACCTTAGCCAATCACGACTAAGAGGTTCTCCCAGATATTATTTTCTACATTTTCAGATCTATGAAACTACCTACGAAAAGGGATCTACTGGAGTTTTCTTTTCTGCTTCTTTTCAAACTATTTAAACATGAAAATATGTCGAGTTCTTCCTTTCTTAGACTCGTTAAAACCTAAATTAAATTGGAAACCATCACCATGAGGTTTTCAAGTTCCTCCTTCCTAGGGCTCGTAAAATGTACTAGGATGGACTTGTCCGAAGGACAAAGTTATATGAAAAGTATATGCTATCCCCTTCAAGATTTTTTCCAAAAATAATTGGGGTACTCGCCATAAATGGTGGGGGAAAATGGAACCAATTCTCAGTCGTGTCGGTAGTATGTCTCTCTTGAACATGACACTTGCTTACATTTCATGTCAGGTTGGGGACATCCCATTCGTCATTTTTGCCTCCATGTGTTTGGGTTATCTATTTTAACCTCTCATCTTCTCTTTGCCATGTAATCATGACCTCAGATTCCTTGATGTCAAATACTGCCAAATTCTAGAGTCGTGTCACCGATATATTCAAGAGAAATTTCCTTACGAAATTTTCAACTTATGATGCTCTGTTTAGTCCTGATTCACTATCATCTTATTCCTCTATCTCATGTCGATGATGTGGGAAACATTATGGACCTCCTTTGATCGGTCACTTCCTGTCGTCTTCAGCTCATTATTCAAGAAGTTGATCTAGAGACTCCTTTCCAGTACCTTGGAGCTTTCATGCATCAATGCATTCAACGATAGGTCCTCATCATTGGCCTTGGATTAAGTGATTTCGCAGGTGCTAGACTCCCACTCACTGTTGAGATTCCGCGGATTGTACTAGTTTGACCTTGAGATCCATTGTCATTATTGGTGGTTTCTCTCGTGCCTATTAACAACTTTCATCATTGACTGGTAATCAGACAATTTTCTTGCATGTTCGACTTCAGCTCACTAATTTTCATGCTTCAATTTGTACTTTTTTAGGTCGAGATGGAGCATAAGACCCTAGGTTTTGTCTGATTAAATCCAGGATGTGAGACGATTTGGTTTATCATATCTATGACTCCTATGATTGGATGGTTGTGACCATACCTGAGTATATTTGATGATCCTTCTTACTCGATGGCTACGTCCATACTTTGGATCTTATTTTTGGATGTACTCTATTATGGACAGCTATGCCCATACCACATATTCATGTATTATAGATATCAGTTGTGCTTGTTCTTGCAGGTCTTCCAACGACGACATTTTGTTTTGGGGATGTTCTCATAAATAATTTCACCCGTCCCTCTCTCTCGGACCTCATGCTTTAGGGGGTATCTATTACACAATATTTTGTCACTGTCCCAGCAATCCCCATCCCAAACATTGAGGGACCATTTTAGTGACGTGTGCGTATTGTCATACCTTACTATAAGTGTCATTGCATCCCTTGGCAGGTCAAGAAAATTTCCTCTATTGATCATTCCTCAAGAAGACTCTAAAAAACATGTGATTTTGGTTCGGTGCTGGTAGTCAGTTATGGCCTCACGCCCATGGAGAAATTAACACTGGGCCCCGCGCCCATTGGCACTTTGTCTCAGAAGGGAACCTATGTTGAGTTGTTTTTGGAAGGTGTTTTAAAATAAAAATGAAGTTTCCATGCTTAAAAAATTCATGAGTGGAATCATCATGGTTTGTTAAACTGAAAACATCGAGTTCCTCCAATTCTCTTATTGTTTCCTACAATTGTACAACTTTGTAAAGGGATATACCTCTCCTCCACCTTATGAGGGATCCCAAACCACATCCTCCTCTCCTATAAATACTTCCTTCTCACAATGTCTCAGCTAGCTGAATAGTCATTACTATAGCTAGTGTGTAGAATAAGGAAGAGAGGAATCCATTGTTGAGAGAGAGTTTAGGCCCATTGCCTCATCGAATATGATCCCGAACAAATGCTTGAAAAGTGCCTGACTGAACCCATCGAAGGAGGCTGCAACTTCAAGGCACTAAGGTTGTAAAATTATTTTCTCTATCATTAATACATGACTGGTTTTTTGGTTCCAATTTTATTTTTAATCATATGAAAAATGTTTGATTCTCCTTGACTAATAGAATAGCTATAAATGGAAGTATGTTTTCATGTATTATCATCATTCACTTGATATTTATGCAGGTACATATACATTATAGCTGAAGGATCATGACGTGTGAAGACAAAGATCAGAGGATCACTGTTGCAAGCCGCGACAAGAGTGTTGGACCAAGGTACGTTATCTATCCCAACTAATTTTTCATTTATAAACTAGGAATCCAAAAGTCCAACATGTTCCCTTGTTACTAGACCTACCCTAGGGCTAGAGGGATTGCCTCTATCCCAAGAGGGGATTTTCTTGCTCAACAAAAGGCACCTTGTCACAAATATTTTGTAGCTCGGTCATAGCAGCAGGTGAGAATATATTAGGATGAACTATCAATGATTGTGCACGCTTTATCTAAGCTGGACCTAGAGAAGTCACTATTTATCGCAGTTCAATAGCTTTGGCCACTTCATTCTCTTTAAGCTTATTATTCAAAATATCCCATACCAAATGTGTGATAAATCCACTAGAAACTACTAATAGCTATGCAATTCCTGTCAAAACTGCTCGAGGTCTTTTTACCCAATAAGAAAAAATGATAATAGGATCATAAACCAAAGGCAATGTTTCCTCATCTCTAAAGCCTGATACTTCTACAAGATTAAGCTGGACATTTTCGGTGGAAAAGAGTGAGTCAGAGAGTTTTTGTCCACATAGACCTCTCTTAGATGCTTGATTCATCATAGTTTCAATGAAAACAAATCATCCATCATGTGTTTTTTATTGTCCCTAAGTTTTTCTGATTGTCTATGTTGATGTTCCTGCTTATCTTCAAGAGATGCCAGCTTAGAATGAACTTTATCTAAGGAATGTACAACTTGGGATCGAACATAAAGCATGTATTCAAGATCTTCAACTCGTTTTTTGTAAACTTTGCATCTCTGGCCAGAGCCTATCTATAGTTTCAACTAGTTGGAGTAATATTTCCACAGGTTCCCTCTCAGCCTTTGAATGTGCTAGTAGACCAAGAAGATCATCTAGAGCCTGAGATTTCCTTTCATGGTCTTCTGTCAACTTCGAATTTTCATACTGATTGCTCACCATAGAAAATATAAACTTGTATCTTCCAACCTTCTCAAACATTTTGTTTAGTTTTGATCCTTCCATACAAAAACTATACAAACCATGAATTCCGTTACGGGAAGAAGCCTTTGTCCTCATGCTAAATTTCACATCACCAGCAGGTGAAGGGTCTTGAGAAGAGTCATCTTGAGAGATAATGCAAATATACATCTTCATTTCCATGTTATCTTTCACAATTTTATGGAGCTTGTTCGCTGCATATTTTAATGTTTGCAGATTCTCTAGCTTCAGGATTACATCAACACTGCCCAAAAATCCATTCTTACTTCTTGTGTGTTCATGCTATCACAATTATCCACAACTCACGACACGATATACCCTTGATCATTGACATGTAGAAGACTAGCATAACCATCCGTGGGCTCTTCATCCATGTGCCCCGATGTCTAGTGCTTGGGCGTTGGCTTGTATATTGCTGAGTTGGTCATGCAAAACCTGAAACTGGATTTTGGAGGGGGGCACATCTTGTTAGCGGTATCACAAGGAGTGGGTGAAAATTAACCTCTGTTTTCCATGTCATTGTACCTTGTTTATGAAAATTGCCCCATTTCAAAACCCCCCTCCCCCACCCTCCCTCGTCCCCCTCTATTAAACCTCAAAAAACATAAGGGGTCTGAAATTGATGTGAACCATCGATCTTAACTAAAGATCATCACTCATAAGTGGGATATGGGTAAAGTTTTACACAATATTGGAAAAAATATAGAATGAATTTAATTCTATATTTTAAATAAACTAATTTTCTTTTGAAATAAACTTTAATAATGCCATTTCAAATTTTCCCCATCTTTACTCACGAATTTAAAAAATATGCAGGAGAAAGTGTAAATTTTAAATTTAACTTGTGCCAATAGAATGCACTCAATGAAGTTGTTCACCTTGTTGGCTTCGGACTGGACATGAGCCGAATCTTCCTGAGTAGCTACAAATAGTATGGCCACGTAAATGGTACATAGTGGCTTGAATCCCAAGCCCACCTGAAAGTGGCTTTGACCAGTTGAGTTGTTGAGAGACCGATTATAACTGTGCTATATATAGGGGAGGATTTCATCCCATGTGCATGGATTCATCGAGTTGTACATGCACAAAATGTGTACGATCATCTTGTTGACGACCTCTGTTTGGAAATCAGTTTGTGGGTGGAAAGTTGTCGACACAGTGAGATTGGTGAACAACATCAACCAGATAATTAACAACAATCTACTAAGGAACCTACTATCCCAATCTAAGATAATGGATGGTGGGATCCCAACTTGTACCCACACTCTCTCAAAGAAGAGTTTAGGAGTGCCTTCTGTTGTGATATTCTTCTTGCAAGTCGTCATAACATCCATCTTAGAGAATCTATTGATGACCACAAAAATATAGTTGTGTCCATGCTTGGTAGAAGGAAGGCCTAACATGTAATCCATGGAAATGGATTCCCACAGCCCACTAGGTGTAGGAAACAGAGTATATAGACGTTGCTTCTTTATGGTTGGTTTGGCAATGACACAAAAAGTGTAGGATCTGATGTACTTCCCGACATCATATCGAAGGTTCGACCAATAGAAATACTTCTGCAGTACTGCCACTATTCTATCGACCCCAAAATGTCCGACAACTTGATTGTAGTGCGCTTTGCAAATCATCTTGGCATGTTCACTTGAAGGAACTTTCTTACCCTCCGGAAGCGTCTCATATGTGTTGCCAAATTTTGGATCACTTTTGTAGAGAAGTAGCCAACTCCAATTCTAATGCCCACAAGAGTCGAGAACAATGGTAAATCCATGATCGACACTTGGTTGAATCAATTTGCAAAATTAATGGTGGTGACCTTATTTTACTTGATTTTCAAATGGAACTGTTGGAGGTATGTGGCCCATTTCTAATGGCGAGCATTTGCACCTTCCCTTGTGTTTGTATGAACTATAGCGATAGGTGATCTATATGGGTGAAAGTTTCCTTCCCCAAAATGTAATGCTTCCATTTTCAGCAAGCCTACATAGTGAAATACATATCTTTTTCGTAGGTGGGATACATTCACATTGTGTCTGACAATGTCTCACTATGACATGCCAATGGATTTCCCTGTTCAGTAAATTATTCCCCAATACCTTAGTCAGATCCATCTGCCTCCATCTTAAATGATTCATGCAAACTTGGTAATGTGAGCACTGGTGTAGAGCAGATGCAATGCTTCAACTTTGTGAACACCTTCTATTGAGATTCATACCAAACGATTTTTTTTTCGCTCATCCCTTGGTGGCTTGACTTAAAGAGTAAGTGATAAGAGGGAACCCCAACATGAACATGCAATAGAAATTGGAAAGACCCAAAGAGATGTAGAGCTCTGTTAGAGTGGTTTGAGGTGGCCAATATTGAATGGCCTGGATCTTGTTTGGGTCCACATGCACCCTTGAATGTTTGGAGGACCTATCGAATGTGGTGGAGGTGCTCTTCCTAACCCTGGTTGAAGATCAGAAAATAATTCAAATACACTACCATGAATGAGCTAGTGAATGGTCGCAACATGTCTTCTATCAGCCTCATGTAGGTTGCGGGAGCATTCATCAACTTGAAAGGCATTATCAACCACTCAAAAAGACCCTCCTTGGATTTGAAGGAAGTCTTCCACACATCGGAGGGTTCAATTGGTACCTGGTGATACCCAGACTTCAAGTCAATCTTGCTGAAATATTTGGCCCCCTTGAGTTGGTCTATAAGGTCATCGATATGTAGGATTACCCGGACTTCAAGTCAATCTTGTTAAAATATTTGGCCCACTTGAGTTGGTCTAGAAGGCCATTGATACGTGGGATTGTATATCTATTTTGGACACTGATCATGTTCAACACCTAGTAGTCAATACAAAGTATCCAACTCCCATCCTTCTTCTGCACCAACACGATTAGGCTCCCATAGGGTGATGAACTCAGTCAGATGTGACCTTTCAGCAGAAGCTCCAAAATCTACCTCTTGATTTTTTTTTTCTACAGAATAGAGCACCGATAGATTGGTCGATTGGATAGCGATTATTGATGGAGTGCTTGACCTGAAAATGTAGAGGCACCCTTGCAGGTGAGATGAAGATGTCTCCATACTCCTCCACGACCTTGTCCATTCATTGTTTTAGTGTGGAGGAGCCTTTTCTAGAGTTCGTGGCCATAGTATTCCTCTTGCCCTACGGGTGGATCATAAGGAAAAAAAAATCCTAGTTTTTGAAATGAGCTTACTACATTGCTTCGTGATGATTAAAGAGATGAAAGTAGGAAGTTCTACCTCCAGTATCTTGTACAACTTATTAACCAAAGTAACAATAATAGTGCAAGGTCAAGACTCATACAAATCATGTCACTTCCGCAAGTATGGTTGGCCTAATAATACATCACAAAATTCAAGAGGAGCAACATCACATAATACCTCTTACAGACAAAATGGAAATAAACTAGCTTTGGCAATGGTAGCATATGTCTGAGAAGAGATGTGGTGGCTACAAGCCTCTTAACTATGTTACAATGAGACTCGAAAGCCTATTTATTATTGAGAAACAATGGATAACCCTAAACATCTAAAAACCTAACCCTACGAGATGAAACACCAAAACTATGGGCCCCATTTGGGTAAATTGGTACATCAACTTCTAGGGGTCGTAACTTTGGTATATGTTCTATGGTTGATGTGCATATTACCTCACTAGAAATATATATCTGAGGAATATAAATTTTTAGTGACCAACATCAGTAAAAAACCCATGTTGGTCTTGGTTTTCCCAAAAAAACGTCGTTTAAGGCCTCAAAATGGCTCTGAAAGTCCATGACCCGAAAAAATTCCAAAAATAGTAAATTGTGCTATAATTAAAGAAAACTAAAAGACTAAAAGAAAAAATGGTGGGGCACCAACTGGAATAGGCGGGTGGACACAAATATCCACCTTGGTCATTTCTCCCCACTTAGGAAGCAATGGTCCCCATTGCATTGAGTTTCTCCATGAGATGAAGAAAATTTTGTTGAACTCGGTCCCTGGTGAGCCACTTTACTTGGTGCAGGAGTTGGCAGTCCTTGAAAACCTGATATAGCCAGATCTTCTGATGTGGGTTTTCTTGATATTATTTTCCACGATACGATAAATTGTAGCTTGCTCCATGCAATCAGGGTTTAGCTTTGTTTTTTGGTGTGATTTGTTCTTCCATGTTTGATGTGTCTAGTAATGATAGAAAGTAGGGCCGAAGGCAATCCGCATTGAATACTGGGTGAAGTCCAAGGAATGGTGGAATAATGAGCTCGAAGGAATTGTCCCTGATAGCCCTATTGATGGTGTATGGCCCATATCATAGTAGGTGAAGCTTGTGGTGGGGTCCAGCAAGACACTCCTTCTCCAAATGTAGCCAAACTTTGTCGCCCACTTGGAAGTTGTGTGGAACACGATGTTGATCATCTCGTTGCTTATACTTAACATTAGATCTATCCAATATGTCATGGACCTATTGGTGAATATATTGAATGCACTGGATGAATTTTTTTGCCTTACCGGCTTCAAAATAGACATGAGTCGAATCTTCTTAACTAGCTGCAAATCGTATGGACACATCAATGGGACATAGTGGTTGGAATCCCAAGCTGACTTGAAAGGGGTTGTGGCTAGTTCAGCTGTGGAGAGCCAGTTATAGTTGTGATAGACATAGGGGAGGCCTATATCCCATTTTTGTGGATGCATCGAGGTGTACATGCAGAAAATCTGTACGATGATCTTGTTGACGACCTTTGTTTGGCCATCAGTTTGTGGGTGGGAAGTTGTGGACTTAGTGAGCTTAGTGTCCATCACCGACCAGAGAGTTGACAAAATTTTACTGAGGAACCTATTGTCCCGATATGAGATAATGGACTGTGGGATCCAAAACTATAGCCACACTCTCTCAAACAAGGGTTTAGTAGTGGCTTCTACTATGATATTCTTCTTGCAGGCCGCCATAACGTCCATCTTAGAGAATCTATCGACGACCACAAAAATATAGTTTTTTCCATGTTTGATAGAAGGAATCCTCGATGTGTAAGCCATGGAAATGAATTCCCATGACCAACTAGGGGTAGGAAGCTTAGTATGTAGGGCTTTCTTCTTTATGGTTGGTTTGGAAATGACACAGGCAGTGTAGGATTTGATTTACTTCCTGACATCATGTCAAAGGTTCGGCCAATAGAAATGCTTCTGCAGCACAACCACTATTTTCTCAACCCAGAAATGTCCAATGAACTGACTATAGTGTGCTTCCCAAATAATCTTTGCATGCTCACTTGAAGTGATACAAAGGTGTCTGAGATGCCATAATAGTGCATCGTAGAGGTAAATTTTTTGAAATTGAGTACCCTCCAAGAGCATCTGGTATGTGTTGCCGAAATTTCTAATCACTTTTGTAGAGAAGCAACCAACCTGGACTCTCATCCCCACAAGAGTCGAGAAAAATGGTAAATCCACGATCAATGGTCGACTGATGTAGTGTACAACATTATTGGTGTTTCCCTTCTTGTACTTGATTTTCAAATGGAATTGTTCCAGGTATGTGGTCCATTTCTAATAATGATGATTCTGAAACTTCCCTTGTGTTTGTATGAACTATAGGGTTCAGTGATATGTGTGGATGAAATTTTCCTTCCCCAAAATGTAATGCTTCCATTTTTGGTAGGCCTACACAGTAAAATACTTCTCCTTTTCATAGGTGGGATACTTTGAGAGTGTGTCTAAAAGTGTCTCACTTTGATATGCCACTGGATTCCCTTGCTCAGTAATTACTGCCCCAATAGCATAGTCAGAGGCATATTTCTCAATTTCAAATGGTTGCTGCAAGTCTGGTAATGCGAGAACTGGTGTAGAGTAGAAGTGATGCTTCAACTCTTGGAATGCCTTCTATTGAGATTCATACCAAAAGAAATTTTCTTTTTCTCCTCCCTTGGTGACTTGAGTTAAAGGATAAGTGATATGGGAGAACCCCAACATGAACCTGCGGTAGAAATTGGAAAGACCCAAAAAGTTGCAGAGCTCTGTTAGAGTGGTCTTGGGTGGCCAATCTGGAATGACCTGGATATTTTCTAGGTCCATATGCACCCCTGAATATTTGGAGGACCTATTGAATGTGGTGGAGGTTCTCTGAGGTTCTCTTCCCAACTCTAGCTAAAGATCAATAAATAATCCAAATACACTATCATGAATGAGTTATTGAATGGTCGTAATATGTTGTCCATTAGCCTCATGGAGGTTGCGCGAGCATTCATCAACTCAAAAATTATTACCAAACATTCAAAAAGGCCCTCCTTGGATTTGAAGGTTGTTTTCCACACATCATTGGGTCCTATTGGTACCTAGTGATACTTGAACTTCAATTCAATCTTGCTAAAATATTTGGCCCCCCCTGATTTGGTCCAAAATTTCATCGATTCATGGGACTACTCAGACTTCAAGTCAATATTGCTGAAATATATGGCCCCCTTGAATTGGTCTAGAAGGCCATCAACCCATGGGATGGGATATATATTTTGTATAGTCATCATGTTCAGTTCCCGATAGTTAACTCAGAGTCTCCAAGTACCATCCTTCTTTTGCACCAAAATGATTGGGCTCCCACAGGGCGATGAACTCAGTTGGATGTGGCTTTTCTGTAGCAACTCCTAAATATGCCTCTATATTTTTTCGTTCTCCAGAGAAGTGCATCAATAGATTGGTCCATTTGGTATTGGTGATCGATGGAGTGCTTGACCTAAAAATTCATAGGCACCCTTGCAGGTGAGGTGAATATGTCCCTGTACTCCTCCATGACCTTGTCCATATATTGTTGCCATGTGTAGGAGTCCTGGCTGGAGGTCATGTACATAGTCTTCTTCTTGCCCTAAGGTTGGATCATAAGAAAAATAAATTTCTTGGTTTTGAAAATAAGCTTACTGCATTGCTTCGAGGGATCAAATAGATGAGAGTAGGTGGTGCTACCTCCGGTATCTTGTACAACTTATTAACAAAATTAACAATAACATCGCAAGGTCGAGACTCATAAACAACATTTCACTTCTGCAAGTATGGTTGACCTAATAATACATCACAAAATTCAAGTTGAACAAGATCACATAATACCTTATCCATGAAGGGATTGATGTCGTAGGGAAGGTGACATTACTTGTTGATGCAAGGATCTGATATTTGGTGGAGCCACATGATTGTGTATGGTTGTGGGTGTGTTGTGATTGGGAAGCCCAACTACTTCACGACCTCTACTGAGATGAGGTTCTTTTAACTCCCACTATCGACAATGAACTGCACTGGGAAACTCTTCACCCACATCTGAGAATGGAAGAGGTGCTCCCCATCCTTTGGATCTTCGGGTTCTTCCTTTTGGATCTTAGTGGTGGAAAAGGTGGAACTAAGCTCTGCATCGATAATCTACTTCCATTTGTGATTCCCCTTTTTGGGTTCTGACTCAGATTCGGAACATGCATCTGATGCGAAAGCCTTCAGGTTGGGCACCAGTGATTTCTTGGGCTAACACTCACTTGTGTTCTAAGTGGAGATCTTATGGAACTCACAACACTTTCCCATGTCCTTTTTTGGCTTCGTGGTGTTTTTCTTCTCTTGTGGTTTTGACGAGTTGTCCTAGGCCACCTCGCCTTGGCCTTGTCCTTTATTATGCGGTTTTGGGGTACCTTTCCTCTACTTCTGATTCACAAATCCAAAGTCTCGCTTCTTCTATTTTAATTTCTGCTCAATCTTTGTAGCATACCAGTATGTTGCACCAAGTGAGGAAATGTCGAGAAACTCCATTTCCTCCTAGATGTATTTGTGGAGACAACTGCAATTTTTAAGCACCAAATATTTCTTTGAATCTTTGATACCCAAATTGATGCATGGGGCATGGAATAAATTTGTCAGCTCATGCACATCTTGATCCCTTTGTTTCTGTAGCATAGTCCATTGTATGTACTTGTCCTCATAGCTCGCCATGGGGTATTATTGTTCCTTGATTGCATCTCGGAAAGAATTTTAAGTGGGTGTGGCCGAGAACAGGGAGGATTCCCCCTCATCCTTTTGCTCATAATAGGTTTCCCACTAGTCCTTGACATGGGGGGTAACTTTGAGGAGTGAAAAGGTAATATTTTCCCTATAGGAAAAATCATGAACCAAAGAATATCCTTTTAATAGATCCAACCATCTATATATAGCGCCTGCATCTATTTAGCCCTCAAATATGAGAATGTTGAAGTTAACTTGTACCTTAAAAGAAGTGGCACCTTCAGAGTGGCTTCCAGATGAAGATGCATCACGAGTGGGTAGCCGTCGAAGGATCTCGACAAAGTTATCCATCATCGTGTTCTTATGTTTCTTGAGGGCCTCCTTGAGTAATATTTTGATAATATCTCTTGCTCCCTCAGCTTTCTTTTCCTCCACCATGGGAGGTCATCAGGGTTTGTGAGGCTGAACTTGCAAAGGTTCAACCAGATCGAGCCCTAACTCCTTATACCCCAATCTCATTGGGGACATCCAAAGAAATATCGAGAAATATCAGACCGCTCTGATATCATTGATTTGTATTTATGCAAGAATGCAATAAAATACATAAATAAACATAAACACAGAGATTCAACAAAAAATATTCTTCATTTCATTAATATCAAATAACTCAAATGAGCTTATAGACAAAATGGAAATAAACTAGCTCAGATGAGCATAGCTTATCTCTGAGAGGAGATGTGGCAACTACATTCCTTTGAACTGTGTTACAATGAGGCTTAAAGGCCTATTTATTATTTAGAAACAATAGAAAACTCTAAACATCCAAAAACCTAACCCTAGGAGATGAAGCACCAAAACTATAGGCCCCATTTGGGTAAATTGGTACATCAATTTCTTGAGGTCGTAACTTTGGCATACAAACTCCATTTGACGTGCACAATACCTTGTTAGAAAGCTCCATGTGAGTACTACAACATTAAGTTGAACAACAACTAAAAAATACACTTATTGGTTCTAAATTTCCAAAAAACATCATTTAGGGCTTCAAAACAACTCAGGACCCGAAAAAATGCTGAAAATAATAAATTGTGCTACAATTAAGGAAACTTAAAACCTGAATGAAACAATGGTGGGGCCCTAAATGAAATAGGGAGGTGGCCACAAATATCCACCTGGATCACTTTTTTATTTGGAAAAGCAATATCACCACTACAATAATAAGATGCCAAATACAACAATTTTTTCCTTAGAAAATGTTTTTACAAGCAAGTTGAATTCTATATGTGAAAGAGCTTGTCACTATGTTTTGCAAGATGCCACTCATGAAATTCAAATCCCTATTGGAGAAGCACATAAGCATGGCATTGAGGAAATGAGACCGGTACAAAATTGACTTTTAGAAGCATAAATAATGTTGTTTTTTACATGATTACACCAACAGGAAAGACAATTTGGAACTATGATAAGTCTAAATAGAGGGTACGTGGGGTGATCTTTTTTTTTCAATGGTAATCAACTTCTTTCGAAATTGTTGTTTGCAAAGCCTCTATGGCAAGTAATTTTTCTTATGTTAAAGCCACTCCAAGTCTTCCTGGGAAAAAAGAGAGAAATAGTTCAATGGATGAATGTGAAACTTGGATTCACTTCTCCAGTAAAATATATTGAAGTTTGCTCTCATGCAAAATTTAATGGCTCCACCCATTCTCTAGGAAGTGGATTAGAGGAATATCAATCTTCAGTATTGTGCACTCCACCTATAAAGTTACAGTGCACAAATTATTTGACAACAAACTACGCAAAACATGAAATGGAACTTTAAAGCTTTAGTTGATTGCTCAATAGACTTACTTTTCCTTTGCATTATTTGTAACCGATGTTGCTGGCAATTTCCAACATAATCAACTTCTAATTTCATACATAGAATCCTTTTGAAATATTTGTGGCCAAATAATTCTACAAGGTTAGCGATAGACTATTAAAGAGTTCGTATGGGGTTCAATTTATGCTTTTCAAGCATCTTTACATCTCAGCCGTCGTTATTTACAATGTCCATTTTTTTTTGTTGAAATGGGGAAGACAGTAATGAGATATCTACCTTTGAAGTCATAGCTCATGATCATAATTTACAGTGGAAAACTCACCGTCCACTGAAACTGCGAACTATTACCTCCTTAATCTCCTTTCAAAAATTGCATTTTTAATTTCCAGCGGTTTCTCACACACTATCCAAATGTAACCTGGGACCTCTCTGGATCTTTCGCATGCGATAAACATATCACGCGACCTTCTTCACGCATATCGTCACCCTATATATTAATGTTGCTTCACATTCCCATTTCATTGTATGAAATGAGCTGTCTTATTATTTATGTTCCCAACCAGTGAAATCATATTTTTGGTCTTTCATTGCATTCTCTAATACAGTTATTGACCTGCCTATTGATCACAAGGCTTGACCCTCGTGAAATTTTTCTGCCCAAACTCACCCCTCACGAGTTTTTTCCTGGGGTTTTACCCTATATCTGCGCTCAGTCTTTTAATGCATCTTCGAATACTGCAATTGACACAATAACTGAGACTCTAATTGCATATACGCTTGGGTTTATATGTTGAAAGGCTTGTAGTTTTGTTTCAAAGGAGTTACATTCATTTATGGGTATTATATATTATGATATGGTCGTCGAATCACATTTTGAAGCCATGTAATGTCTCCTTGATGATGTAGTTCCTTTATGCTCTGTGGCTTGACCCATTTATGGTGAAACCCTTTTAGCGAGTGAATGGGAAGAATCACACCTTCGTTGCATAGAAAATTCATTGTCATCACACCCGCATATGGAACCCTTCTCTAGCCTCGAACCATGATTTTCGATAAAACTCTAGACTTTGGTCACTAGTAGCGTTTCCACACTGGAATACAATCGCAGATCCTGACCTCCAATGACATTGTGAATAGTGATTGATATAAGAATTCATGTCACTTTCCTCGCCCCCTAACAACCACGATATCGACATGAAATTAGCATTGGGTTCACAAATTATGATGAAGTAAATCACGTATATAGTTCATAACATTGATACGTAGCCGTACCAGATCTTCTTAAAGTCGCAGGTTGCATCTTCTGTCCTTAGCACTGTTGAGTGGTAATGGGACCTGCTCTGTCCTTCGAAAATGCAACTTACATCCACTAGTAGTGGAGAACGCACGGTAACTCCTGGGTATAAAGTTAATCTAATTTAATATCTAGAAAGTTTGCACCTTTACGACAAGTTCTAGAAAAAGAGCATTTCAGGTCACAGATTCTTGCAACTAAAATGTGTTTGCTGGCATATTTGAAATGTTGGAATATTTAAAAATTCCAGAATAACAATGGAGAGAGTAATACTCTCCTCTTCAATACAAAGAAATATTAAAATTTCTTGACAGGAGACAGAGTTTACACTCTTAAAATAAACTTCTATTATTTCAAAAAAAAAAACTATTACAATGTCTTCCTCAACAGAGGGATTACAAAATGTGACTGCTTCAAACACAGTGCACAAAACTTCACTGTCTCATACAAACAAAACATGTTGTCTCTCACAAAATAACACTGCTGTGTTTTCCTTTCACGCACTGCTGTGCAAAAAATACTCACTGTTTGTGTAATAACAAAACAAATTACAACTGCAAGCTCTCGGGTCTTTTACAACATATATATGCCACGCATATATTATAAAATAAAACAAACTACATTAAAACTTAACAAATCTATTTAAAAACTTTGTCGAGGGCCCCATGCTTTACGACTGTTTTAATATATGTTTAAAACATATATGTAAAACACATAAAACATATACATTAAACCTTTGACTTCACTGACCCGCCGGACTTCAAAAACTTATGAACCGAATTGAACTGGAGCTCATCGGATCCGGTTCTTAACAATGAAAATGGCCCAACTTTAAAACTTCCAATTGAGTGATTGAAACGGACGCGATGAACCAATTATTAACTCTGACCTATTGTATGGATCGGGTCTGGACCTACCATGTAATACAATCGAGTTTAAACAAAGTTCCGATTGCCGATTATAACCGGACGCGATGAGATTTTTAACTCCACTACATAACTCCATCGGGTCCGCATATTAAACAAATGTGCCATATCTCGGACTTCCAATTCTGATTGAGGATTGGACACGATCCCACATAAAACTCCGCCATAATAAAAAAAATCGGGTCCGTCATTGCATATTGCAATCGGACCATAAAACAAAGGCCTCCGATGCGATAATGCGATCGGGCCCAAAACAAAAGGGTCTCGATTCAATACTTGCGATTGTATAATAACATGTCGCGTGGTATGTGGGACCAGCAGACCTAGACTTACGATGGAGGGCGATTGTAACATGTTTCGATTGCGATGTGTGTGATCGCATCGGGCTGTAAACTAACACAAAAGCTGTGGTATATGTGAACGTTCTACTTGCGGAACTCACCACATCAACAAGACACTGCTCCTCGTGTGGGGACCATGGGGTTTAAAACTAAAATGCCCACGTATACAGAAAAAATATCTCTGTGTATAAAAAATATAAAGGTACTTTGTTTTTCCAAAAATAGAGACTGTCCCTGAACAAAATAAAAGACTGTCTTTCAAATAAAAGACTGCGTTGATTCCAACAAAATTTGAAACTCACTATTCAACAATTTTAGAAAGCGGCTGTGAGTACATAAACCTAGAGAAAAAAATGGAAAGCATCTCTGCACAGCCACTATTGAAAGTAACATTTCAACACTCCCCCTTACTTTCAACTGATGGGTTATCAGTCGTGCCTAAGCATTTTCTCAAAAATTCGAAACTCTTCTGCCCCAATGGCTTGGTCAGAATGTCTGCAAACTGCTCCTGAGTTCTACAGTGTTCCAAAATAATTTCACCATTTTTACCAATTCTCTGATGTAATGAAATTTTGTGTCAATGTGTTTCGTTCTCTTGTGAAACACAGAATTCTTAGATAATGCAATAACTGAGCTATTGTCACAAAAAATCATTGTTCCTTTTGTCTGCTCTTGGCACAAGCTCCTTAACATCCTCCTCATCCAAATTGCTTGACACGCTGCTGTTGTAGCTGCCACATATTCTACCTTTGCTGTAGACAATGCTACAATAGGCTGCTTTTTAGAAGCCCATGAAATGACTCCTAAACCCATGTGAAAAACATAACCGGAAGTGCTCTTCCGATTATTTACACTTCTAGCCCAATCACTGTCAGTGTATCCAACTAAATCTGAACATTCTGAAGCAGTATATAAAATCCCATACCATTTGGTACCTTTAACATGCCTCAGAATTCTCTTTGCTGCCTGCCAATGTGCATCCTTTGGCTTCTCCATGAATCTGGAAATTAAACTAACAGCATGCATTATGTCCGGCCTAGTTGCAGTCAAATACATGAGGCTGCCAAATATGCTCTTGTACAACCTAAGATCAAAATCCTTACTGCTGTCCTCTCTGTTGAGTTTTAATCCCATCTCTGTGGGAGTGATTGCTGCTTTGCTTTCCTGCATATTAAATATTTCAAACACTTCATTAACATATTTTTCCTGTGAGATAAAAATCCCATTTTCATCTTGTTCTACTTCTATTCCTAAGAAGTATCTCAACAAACCCATCTCAGTCATTTCAAATTCTTCTTTCATGATTGTTTTAAAATTTTCAATAAGGTAATCATCATTACCTGTGAAAATAACATCATCTACATATAAAACTACAATCAACATTTTACCATCTTTTTCTTTGATGTAGAGGGTGGGTTCTCCTTCACACTTTTCAAATCCATTTTCCAGTAGATAGGAGTCTATTCTACTGTACCACACTCTTGATGCTTGCTTCAGCCCATAAAGAGCTTTCTTCAACTTGCACACTTTGTGCTCTTGCCCTTTCTTTTCATAGCCAAGAGATTGTTCAATGTAAACCTCTTCCATTAACACTCCATTTAGGAATGCTGACTTCACGTCCATTTGGTAAAATTTCCACTTGTTTTGTGTTATTATGGACAACACTGCTCTCACGGTTTCCATTCTAGTAACCGGTGCGAAAGTTTCCTCATAATTTATCCCATGCTTCTGCTTATACCCTTTGACAACAAGTCTTGCCTTATGTCTCTCTATTTTTCCTTCAGCATTACTCTTGGTCTTGTAGACCCATTTAACTCCAATGACATCTTTACCTTTTGGGAGTTCAACCAAATCCCATGTCTTGTTTCTTTCTATGGCATTAATCTCCTCATCCATAGCTTCTATCCATTTCTTATCCTTAATAGCTTCTTCGAAATGAACAGGATCATCAACATGACAATATAAAGCAAACAAAGAATTGATGTGTTCATTTGCTGCCTCTTGTGCATAACTGTCATTCAAATTTCTAAACTTCTTATCTCTTTCATTTGGTGTATAAATGCCTGAAGAAGCACTTGTATTTCCTCCTTGTGGTGTGCTTGGAGAAGCACCTTCATTTCTCCTCAAGGGTGTGCTTTGCTGCTCTTGTGTTGGTGCTGCTGTTTGGAGATGTATTTCATCCAATTCATCATCATTTTCATCATGAGATAAACAATGTTTAACATTCACTGTTTTCTCTATGCTTCCATCCCAAGCTTCTTCTTCAATGAAATGAACATCTCTGCTCACAATAAAATTCTTGGTGGATGGGTTGTATAACCTGTAAGCCTTGGATTCCTCACTGTATCCAATGAAAATACATTTCTCCCCCTTGCTGTCCAACTTCTTCCTTAGCTGATCCGGTATGTGTGCATAAGCCACACATCCAAAGACCTTCATGTGTGTGACAACTTGCTTTGTGCCACTCCATGCCTCTTCCAGCACTTTGTTCATCACTGCTTTTGTAGGGCACCTATTCAAAATGTATGCTGCACAATGTACAGCTTCAGCCCAATAATCATTAGGCAGATGCTTTGCCTTTAACATACTCCTCACCATGTCCATTATGGTTCTATTCTTCCTTTCGGCTACTCCATTTTGCTGCGGAGTATATCTAGTTGTAAACTGCTTTTGAATACCATTTTCTCTACAAAAACGTAGAAAATATTTAGAGATATACTCACCTCCTCTATCAGTCCTTAGAACTTTGATGTGCAGCCCACTCTGGTTTTCCACAAGTGCTTTGAAATTGCAGAATTTTTCAAACACTTCAATTTTGTTTTTCAAAAAGTAAACCCAAGTTTTTCTTGTAAAATCATCTATGAATGTTAACATGTAGTGGCTGCTAGCAAGTGATGGAGTTTGCATCGGTCCACACAAATCTGAGTGGACAATCTCTAAGGGTGCCTTTGCCCTTATGCTTTTCCCGGAAGGAAAACTTTCTCTGTGTTGTTTCCCAAGAATGCAACCTTCACAAAGGCTGTCAGGCTTCTCTATCAATGGTAAACCTCTTACCATTCCTTTTCTATTCAACAAATTAAGACCTCCAAAGTTGAGATGTCCAAATCTCAAGTGCCACAACCAATTGTCATCTTTTGGTTCGCTTTGGAAAGCCTCTTGTGCCACTGCTGCTTTCTCTTCACCATTCTTCAAATCTGCTCTCATTCTAAGAGGCAACATCCTGTTCCTTGTCATATTCACTTCAGCAATACATTTTTTGCTGGGTGGTTTGTCCATTATGGTACAAACATCATCCTCAAAAAATACATTATACCCCTTTTGAACAAGCTATATAATACTTAAGAGGTTACACTTCATTCTTGGAACATAATACACATCTGCTATGGATTTCTTTGCACCTTTCCTTGTTAAAACATTTACATTTCCTTTTCCCATAACAGAAACTTTGCTATCAGTTCCTAGTGTGACTTGTGACTTCACACTCTCATCTAGCATAGAAAACATTGCTAAGTTTCCTGTCATATGGTTACTACAACCGGAGTCTAGAAACCATAAATCCTCACTTTTTTCTTCAGCCATATTACAAGCTAAAAATAGATTATCTTGGCTGATATTTTCTCTAGCAAAATTTACACTAGTTCTACTTCCCATATCATGCTTCTTCTTTCTACATTCATTAGCATAACGACCATATTTTTTAAAATAGTGACATTGGACATTGGAATTATCATACCTCTGTCATTGAGCATTCTACTGACCACTTTGCTAGCTGCTTCCTTGGCCTTGATGTTGATTTGGATTGCTACCCCTTCCTTGAGCATTTCCTGGACTGTTCCTTCCACCTCTGTTTTGGCTTCTGCCTCTTCCTCTCTTGTTTCCTCTACCTTGCCCTCTTCCTCTTCCGAAAGACATTTGGGTCTTAAAGGCATGCTCCAGAGATGAGTTTTCACTCCTACCCAATCTCTGCTCATGAGTCATCAGTGATGCATGTAGCTCATCCACTGTGAACTTTGTGAGATCCTTAGTCTCCTCTATGGTGGTGACAATCACATCGAATCTTGAGGGTAGACTCCTCAAGAGTTTTTCCACAATTCTCTTGTCTTCAAGAGTCTCTCCATGAGATATTATTTGTGTGACCATTCCAATCACATGAGTGAAGAATGAGTCAATAGTATCTGACTCTTTCATGCAGAGAGTTTCAAAGTCTCTCCTCAACAACTGAAGTTTTTCTGTCTTCACTTTTTCCATGCCTTGATAGGCTATCTTGAGAGTTTCCCATGCTTCTCTAGATCTCTTGGCTACTGCTATCCTTGGAAACACACTCTCATGCACTGCTTGATACAATAAGAAGAGAGCTTTGGAGTCTTTCTTCTTATTGCTCTTCAGCAACTCCCTTTCTTCCTGAGTTAAATCTTCAAACTCTTCTTCATTTGCTGGCTCTTCAAAGCCATCCTCAAAAAATTCCCATAAATTTTGAGAAGTAAATAAAGCTCTCATAGTTATTGACTAGTAGTCATAATTTTTCCCATTAAATAGTGGGAGGTGGATATTTCCCATACCCATACCAGTGCTGGATCCAGCCATTCTGCACTCTTAACTATGATTCAAAAAACACTTGACTGTGTATTTAAAATAGCTTACTGCTCTGCAACAGTAACACAATAAAATATATAGAGAAATACCTTGAATTTTTTTTGCTGAGTCTTCACACTGCTGGAGAAGCTGCTGCAACAAAGAACTCCTTCCTTCAGCTTCTTTGATCTTCAAAGAGCCTGGACTAGCTCTGATACCATGTTGGAATATTTAAAAGTTCCATAATAACAATGGAGAGAGTAATACTCTCCTCTTCAACACAGAGAAATATTAAAATTTCTTGACAGGAGACAGAGTTTCCACTCTTAAAACAAACTTCTATTCTTTCAAAACAAAAACTATTACAATGTCTTCCTCAATAGAGGGATTACAAAATGTGACTGCTTCAAACAAAGTGCACAAAAATTCACTCTCTCATACAAACAAAACACTCTGTCTCTCACAAAATAACACTGTTGTGTTTTCCTTTCACGCACTGCTGTGCAAAAAATATTCACTGTCTGTGTAATAACAAAACAAATTACAACTGCAGGCTCTTAGGCCTTTTACAACATATATATGCCGCGCATATATTATAAAATAAAAGAAACTACATTAAAACTTAACAAATCTATTTAAAAAATTTGTCGAGGGCCCCACGCTTTACGAATGTTTTAATATATGTTTAAAACATATATGTAAAACACATAAAACATATACATTAAACCTTTGACTTCAGCAACCCACCGGACTTCAAAAACTTATGAACCGAATTGAACTGGAGCTCATCGGATCTGGTTCTTAACAATGCAAATGGCCCAAATTTAAAAATTCCGATTGAGCGATTGAAATGGACGCGATGAACCAATTATTAACTCCAGCCTATTGTATGGATCGGGTCCGGACCTACCATGTAATACAATCATGTTTAAACAAAGTTCCGATTTCCGATTATAACCGGACACGATGAGAGTTTTAACTCTGCTACATAACTCCATCGGGTCCGCACATTAAACAAATGTGCCATACCTCGGACTTCCGATTCCGATTGAGGATCGGACACGATCCCATATAAAACTCCACCATAATAAAAAAAATCGGGTCTGCCATTTCATATTTCAATCGGACCATAAAAAAAAGGCCTCCGATGCGATAATGTGATCGGGCCCAAAACAAAAGGGTCCTGATTCAATACTTGCGATTGTATAATAACATGCCGCATGGTCTGTGGGACCAGCGGACCTCGGCTTACGGTGGAGGGAGATTGTAACATGTTTCGATTGCGATGTGTGTGATCGCATCAGGCCATAAACTAAAACAAAAGCTGTGGTATATGTGAACGTTCCACTTGTGGAACTCACCACATCAACAAGACACTGCTCCTCCTATGGGGACCACGGGGTTTAAAACTAAAATGCCCGCATACACAGAAAAAATATCTCTGTGTATAAAAAATATAAAGTTACTCTGTTTTGCCAAAAATAGAGACTGCCTCTGAACAAAATAAAACACTGTCTTTCAAATAAAAGACTGTGTCAATTCCAACAAAATCTAAAACTGATTGTTCAGAAATTTTAGAAAGTGGCTGTGAGTACATAAACCTGGAGAAAAAAATGGAAAGCGGCTCCGCATAGCCACTGTTGAAAGTAACATTTCAACATGAAACACTCAAACGAAGAAAAGAAGATAAGAGAGATAATGACATTTCAGATTGGAACTTTCCAAAATCTGCGAGATAATTTGCAGTGCCTATAATGTGATGGATCCAGTGTTTTTGATTGTTGGTAATAGAGTATTCATTTATGGCGCCATTCTCTAGGCCAGGGATGATCACTGGGAGCAAGTTGAGAGTTAAAAAATATCTAGTGATGAAGATCCTATAAAATAATTTCAATTCCTTGGGCAACGATTCATCTGGTCGATTAGAGGATACAACCATCCAAATGAAAACTGATACTAACAAAAAAAAAAAACTTAGTGAAAGAATCGAGAAAAGGACGTATTTTTTTTATATGGATAAATTGTGTAATAGCCTAGGTTACTATGTGTTGACTGATGCAAAGGATGAACAATCTTATTTCACTCGAAACTAGGATGATGTAAGTCAACTTCATAGTATGGAAAAACACAAGTGCATTTCATAGTTTGCAGTCGTATATATGTTATTATCAATTTTATAATACTTCTGATGTACTTGTTCTATTAAGCTATGCGTTCTTAGGGTTTGTAGCTTGGTAATAATTGTGGTAGCCTAAGGAAAAGTAGGAATTAATATGGGCATTGCTAAGGACACTGAAGTTTGGATAAAAGTATATGGTTCAATTATCAAGGAAAAATTTCTTAGTCAACCTTTGTTTCTGTAAGGAAATCCACTTTTCAATTAAGTCAAAATCAATGAAATTGCTAACAACAATGTCATCCTACTGTACTGAAGCTAATAGATGGCTTGAGCATTTTTACAAGAAATGTTCTTGAAAACGAAAACTTGGAGCCAATTGTGAGGATCTCTAAGATTGATTTGTGACTAAGAATGTGGTAGTGGAAATTGTCGAAATCTTGTAAATCAGTAGCGGTCAGACATGAAAGCAAAAGTTGGGTTCTTTCATGAGAGCTTCTACTACAATGGAAGAAGAAGCAATGGAAGAAGCTATTCTTCTTCGAATTTTGATGCCCATACATTATATGAACACCTTAAGCGATGTTCAAACTACCAAGGAGCAAGGGAAACCATATGTTATTGTGTTTGTTAGCGTAAATGGGAGGCGAAATCAACAATCCATGTGAGGGTTGCATATTGGTTCTTTGTAGCATGAAATTAGTGTTATGATGCATGTTGGTCATAGTTTCATTCTAGGGCTATTGTATATATTTCGTATTCCTATATTTGAGAATGGATATGAGAAGGATCCAACAATTGTTGGAAAAGAAGCCATTCAGCAGGCCTGTCCAAATAAGTCAGATATTGCTCTTGTAGGCACAGCTGTAAAAGATTTGTAGTCTATAGCTTCATTACTTTTGTATGGGATATGTAGCTATGCCTATAGAATCAACAAGAGTTGAGATATTTAATGTAACTATTACAACTAATGGAGGTTTAACAATAAATGACATGGTATTGTGATTTCTACGATAATGGTTAAGAGAAACAAAACTAAGATCATGTTTTTATTAATGGCATTGGAACTAAGTTCAAACACATTTGATGACCCAGGGTTGTCCGCTTCACCATTGCTAATAATACATTACATGAATAACAATTATTAACTATGAAAAATTGTAACTTCAAGATATAAAAGTGCAGATGAAGATATATAAAGTGCAGAAGAAAAATGGACACAAATGGACGCTTGTTCCATATATCTCAATACAACACATTCATAGAAATGTGGAACGTGGCATGAATAAATGACCCAATGATAGCTTGAAGAGATATATTTAATCATCCATGGAGGTTGTAGGAAAATAAACATGCAATACAACAAATGAACACCACAACCTTGTTCATCAATTACTGCAAGCTACCATGACCTTATAGTAGTGTTGCCGATGAGTGCTCTAGGGTTACAAATGACCACCTCTATTCTCCTCATGACTTCTCTTCTATCATAATGTAAATATTTCTTGTCTTAATTCTTGGGATTACAAATGACCACCTCTATTATCCTCGTGACTTTGCTTTCTATCAATATAGCACGGGGTTTTACCCTAGATCTGTATTGTACTCAAAGTCTTTTAATACATCTTCGAGTACTAATATTGAGACAATAAATGAGACTCTAATTGCATATACACATGTGTTTATGTGTTTAAAAGGTTTTGGTTTTGTTTCAGAGGAACTACATTCATTTATGCGTATTATATCTTATGATATGGTGGTCGAATCACATTTTGAAGTCATGTAATTTCTCCTTGATGGTGTAGTTCCTTTATGCTCTGTGGCTTGACCCATTTATGGCAAAACTCCTTTATCCATGGAATGGGAAGACTCACACCTTCGTTGCATACAAAATTCATTGTCATCACACCCGTATATGCAAGCCAATTGTAACCTCGAACCATGATTTGTGATAGAAGTTTAGACTTTGGTCACTACTCACATTTCCACACTAGAATTACCATTGCGGATCGTGACCTCCCATGAAATTATGAATAATGATTGATATAAGGTTGCAGGTCACTTTCTTCGCCCCTAACATACACGATATGGAAATGTGATTAGCATTGGGGCCACAAATTGTGATGAATCAAATCACATACATAGTTCATAACATTGCTACATAGCCTCGTGACCAAGTTTGCGACTTCACCTTACCAGATCTTCTGGAGGTCACAGGTTGCATCTTTAGTCCTTATCACTGTTGACTGGTAATGTGACCTGCTCTGTCTTTTAAAAATGCGACTTACATCCACCAGTAGTTGAGAATGTACGGTAATACTTGAGTATAAAATCCAGTCTAAGATCAACAAGGTTTGCACCCATACGACAAGCTATAGAAAAAGACCATTCCAGATCACATACTCCTACAATTTTGTTTTTTTCTAGCATATTTTATAGACTCAAACGAAAAAAAGGAGGTCATGGAGATCGTGACATTTCAGATTGGAAGTTTCCAAATTCTGCGAGTTAATCTATAGTTCCTATAATGTGATGGATCCAGTGTTTGTGATTTTTTGGAAAAGAGTACGCATTTATTATTGGTGTGATTCTCAAGGCCAAGGATTATCACTATGAGTATTCATGGGGAATAGGTTGAAAGTTTGAAAGTATCCAATGGTGAAGATTCTATAAAATAATTTCAATTCCTTAGAGAGCTATTCGTCTTCTCGATTAAAGAGTATATGTTCAAATGTTGAACTAGAAATGATTGTGTAGATGGACCAACAATAATTGAAGTACTAGTTCTCAAAGTGAGTTTCATGAGGCATAGGAGACAACTATCCAAATGAAAATTGATGCTAAGAAGAAGAAAAAAACTTGGTGAAAGACTCGAGAAAATGATACATTTTTTTTTTTTTTTTTTTATAATGCAAGGTTTCGTAAATTGACTAAGTTTACATGTACTATATGTACTAGGTGTTTATATTTTTTATTAGATTAATCTAATGCAATAAAAAATAATTAAAAAACAAATTAAATCAATTTAATTCGAACTAAATCAAATCAAACATAAAGACATTGAAATCACACTTGCATAAAGGAAATCACACTTTACATGAAATTGAAATCACTCTTATAGAAAAATCACACCACACTTGCATTAATGAAATCACACCATACTTGCATAAATTAAATCACTCAAGACTTGCATAATTGAAATCACACCACACTTGCATTAATGAAATCACACTATACTTGCATAAATGAAATTACTCCACATTTGCATAATTGAAATCACACCATGCTTGGATAATTCAAATGACACTTGCTGAAAGGAAAAGCACACTTGCATAAAATAAAAACACACTTACTGAAAAGAAATGAAATAACAAAAGTATACTCTGTTACCAATATTTACAAAGGTATGCAAACTAGGGTTGATGTGGGCTCTCCATTCCTCAACAAGCACACCGAAAAACTATCACATCTTGGAAATAAAAGTGCCATTATGTATTACATAAAATTATTACAATATATTACAATAATTCTCTCTCCTCACTTAACAAATCAAATCTTGAATGGAACTTGGAACCTTGAACTATCAACCAACCACTATCTATCTCTAATCTCTAACAACTAACAATTTACAACCCTTTGTATGAAGGTTGCGCTTCTATTTATACAAAACTTGAAGATAACTATATATCCCCAAATCTCTCCTAAATGCACATTTATCTCATGTGGTTACAACTGATCCCCTAAAAATATAAGATACAAATCCTCTCCAAATTCTCTCATAGTTTCGATAAGGACACATATCAAAACATCCATGATTCTTCTCCATTGAATGTGCTTAGGTTAATGATCCATATCTTCTTCAAATATTCTACAAATCGTGATTTGGAAATATAAATTCGAATTTATAGTTAGGAGGCCAAGTAGGACCCTTCTAGAATCTCCGATTGGGCCTACAATATCACAAAACTTACACCACTTTTATGTATATATGAAAACATGTAATTTTATAATATTTAATCACAAATTCACTTAAAATACTAAGAATAAATTACTTTGGAAAATATAGTGTTAAACCCATATGATCATGAAAATGGTTACTTAATGTAGGGTTATGTAGCTACAGGATGAGGGTAAAATTATGGAAATGTGGGTAGAAGTAGATGACATTTTTGAGACTCAACATACCCCCAACTGAAGATGTTGCATGTTCTCATGCACTATTGCATTGATTCCCTTAGTCAAAGTTAATATTTTTGAAATGTTTTTCTTTCTTTATGAGCTTTGGCTTTGTATTGATTATATTTTAACCTTTCATTATCATATCATTTGATATATTTATTCTTTTTGCAAAGTGTAATTTGAAATATATTTGATTGCAACATATATTTTTTGAATAGTTGGTTCTTATGTGACAACCATTTTTTTTTAAGTATTGGTTCTTGTGTAACAATACTTCTTTATTTTTGTTGCATAAAATTACTTTTAATACATTGAGAATTTCCATAGTTGTTATGAGCAATTTAATATGCTCATCAATTCATTTCAACACACATAATATTTTAGAATCAAAATGCAATAATAGTTGATTGAGAAATGTGGCCATATGAAATGTAAATATCCCTCCCCCCCAACTAAAGGTGTTTTTAGTTTTCTTTCAAAACGTAATATGAATGTGGTGAGGGATTTTCTAAAATCACAATTTTATCATTTAAGGAATTATATGGTTAAAGATTAGAAAACAACATATCTTCACTTACCTGAAAAGTGGACAAGATATCTATATAGAAGAGTGTGGCTATTGTTGCTGGATCATGGAATATGAAGTAAAAGGATATGTGCTTCTTCTTTCTCTTGGTTATATGAATAGAGGATGAAATTGGAATATTTATTGCTACGAATGATGATTTGAGTCATGTTGCAAACTGCTGAAATCATCTAGTCTTCATTCATTCCCACTTAGTGGCAATAATTCTTACCTGTGTGAATAAATGTGTCGATGTCGAACATAGAAAATAATTTTTTGTATTACTTCCCATTAATGAATGTCATTAACCAACATGAGGCTAGTCACCATTGATGTCAATGAGAGTCAAGATGTGTAAGTACATCTTACGAGGTACGAATAGATGTGTTGAAGTCAAGTCACCTAGAAGATCCGACAAGTAGGGGACATTGATGTATTCCCACTATTTATTGGTGAGAGAACTTGCCATTAAGGAATGAAAGCCTCAAGGTACTTGTTGAGTTTCAAAATTGTCCTTGAAAGGACATCCACTTTCACCATCATGTCCATTATATCACCTCCATTTCACCACCATGTCACTACATTCATCTCACTTTCATCATCATTTGGGTTACCCTTGTGTTTTCCAAACATTATTAACTTCTAGTGTTTTTAAGTGAATTTGTGATCAAAAGTTATGAAATAATATGCATATTATTATACCTTAAAAGTGGAAACAGTTTTGTGACATGTGTAAGTTCATTGGAAGCTTCTAAGACACCCTTATGTGGTCTCCCATGATCAAATTCGAATTCCCTCATGAATATTTGAAGATATGCCACATGGAGAAGATCATGCAAGATAAGGTGATGTGTAGTATTGGTTGAGACACTTGTAGATCTATGGAGAAAATAGTGGATCTCCATTATTGAGTTTGTTTCTCAAAGATTGTATAAATAGGAGTACTCTCTCCTATCCTAAAAAGAGAAGAGGGAAGAAATCATAGAAATTTTTGTAAACAAGGCTTGAGATGGAAGGGGATGTAAACTGAAGAGATATTGATGTAATGAGATTAGGAGTGTAGATTTCCATTGTGTAAAGTTGTGAGCTTATAAATAAATAAGGTTTTTTTCTATCAATGTGTTTTAGAATGTGAGTTTTGTGAGTTGGAATGCTATTGGACAATGGAAGGGCCCCCATCAACCATGTGCATCCCTTTGTAAATTTGTAAGTTTAATTAGCTATTTTACATTGATTGATACAAATAGTTTAGATTTCCATTGAAAATGTTGTTTTACTTTTCAAGTGTAGCTTATTTAGTTTTCATTACAAGTGATATTTCAATTATGCAACCATAGATTAAGATTTCAATTACACAAAGTGTGTTTAGATTAGAATTCAATTACACAAAGCGTGTTTAGATTAGATTTCAATTATGCAAAGTGTGTTTCCCTTTATGAAAAGTATTTTATTCATTATATTAGATTTATTTCACTAATCCCCAGTGCAGGTGCACCTACAGTTTATGAACATCTTGGTTGACAATTTACGTGGGAAATAAAAAACGACTATTTCACCCAACATTTTGGCGTTGTTTCCAGGGTTGCATACATTGGGATTAGTGTTAGTTTACAATTTTGTTAGCTTTGTTTCAATTCCATTGTAATTTCGTTTTCGCAATTTCAGTTTTTTTTTATTACATATCACTTGCAATTTTAGATTTTTTTTTTTTTATGTAATTTCGTTTTTACGCAATTTTATTCTTTTCATGCAATTTCAGTTTTTTCGATATTAGATTAGTTTTTCATTCTTTTAGAAATTATGGATAACTAGTTTTTCTTGTATTAAAAAAAGAAAAAAGAAAAAAAAATTGAAGCCAAAAAAAATCATTTAAAAGTTTAATAAATAAAATTAAAAAAAAACAAAACATTTAAAAAATACAATAAACAAAAAAAACCAACCAAAAAATAAAACAAAGGGTTCAGAGATTAAACGGGTTTTGGATCTTCCTTTGCCTTGAAATAGATCTTCTTCTAGAATCGCATAAACTTAATCTAGATCAACGATCACTTGGACCTATAACTGGAACTACTCATTTTTCTCAGGAAAAATTTGTAGAATCTAAAGGATCCACTGAATCTACTATTGGTTCCAAGAGATATGAGAGATATTCATGGCATGCTTCACCCTATATATTTTTTTTCATTTCTCACATTCGGTTCTTGAAGGGATTCACCATCGATGGAGCTATATGATGCATCAACTTCTGGTTACAATGAAAAACAACCACAATATGGCAGGTCTCAACTCACAACGCCCAATTTAATTATAGAATTTCCCTTCTTAATAGGTTTCCCGAATTCATGATTCAAACTACTAGTAAAGGATAAGATCTAATAGCATATCCTCCACCATTCGTATCAATGAAAAACATAATCCTCTCTAGTACAATTCCATCAAAATTGGGTGTGGCCATCTCACATAATGCATGGATAAATTTCGAACAGTTGTGAAAATTTTGGATAACTTCTTGATCTTTCACACAATTCTAATCAAATTATCTTAGTAACCTGCACTCCTTTAAATCATATTTGAAATGATTCAAAGAATTTCCATTAACCCTGTGCAATTTGACCTGCGCCCAAGAGAACACTCCATTCCTCAAAATACTTTCGCTTAGGAAAATCCACCATTAGTGAAATGCGTATATGTTTAAAAAATGTCATTTTTAAAATTCAAATTCTGAGAAAACCAAAACGAATCTGGAAAAACGAAGACATTTTTATTTTTTCCGAATGGGGGGAATTATCTTTATCGTGAGTGATTTCCTCAGATCCCTACCCGTTTGAAGATTTTTAGGGTTATCTTGACCCATATTTTTCAGGTTGCGTGAGAAAACCAGATTTAGAATTTAATGCACAGATAGTTGCAGCCATGCAACAAATCCAATTTTTCCTGATCTTCAGGAGGAGGATCTGCCATGGAGACAATTGTTGTCATCAATTGGGACAAGGAAAGTAATCAAGTTTGGATGGAAATTTGACATATCTTTAAAAGAGTATTGTTATCGAAGAGAGTTTTATTTTGTTCAACAAATCTTATTATGAACGTGAGCATCATCCTCATTAGATGCCTTTAAAACAACTATGTATTGGCACGTGATTCTTGCCTTGTATGAAAGCTCGCTATTAAGTTCTTTTTGTTGACACTGTTGTAGCTCCTAGAGACAGCCTTGAGTTGTATAAAAACTAGTGCCTAGGACATCTTAAATGCAAGGAGCATATGACTCAACTGACTGCAGTTGGAAATGTTTGGCTCTCATGCAATTATCACTCAGATGAATGGTTTTAATAAGGGTGGAACCAAGACCCCAAAGTTAAACAAAACAAATAGGAAAAATGTAGAAACTGAATACAAAATGCAATAAGTAAATGCATCAGACAACTCTAAAATAGAATGTTGTAAAGGGGGTTGACTTCTAAAATGAATATACAGTTATCAAGTTATATATGAGCGGTGACTACGATAGAAGATGAAGATATCAACTAAAATCAGGCTTATTCAAAGATAATAATCCATATATACTAGACTTATTCAGAGATAAGAATCCATATATTTGGGCTCATTTCAAAGATAATAATCCATTGTAGTTAGTATCAGAAGAATGACGGAAGAGATAGAAAATGAAACAAAGTATCATGCCTGAGCCATATTTAAAGCGTTGTAGATGAGTAAATTTGAGTATCTGCTATGATAAATTCACATTTAAGCATGGGATCACTTGCATTCCAGAGCATTCGATACAAGAAATGTGGAGAGATACGAAATGAACATTTGTATTAAAAAACATGGAGAAGAGTTACAAACTGTGAATCATCCACAGCAGAATCCCCAATTCCAGCAAAAATTCTTATTACTTAGTCCCTACGGGATCTTCAAACATCCACTATCAAAGTTCGTACAACATACATACTGAATACTCAAGCTCATTGAGTCCTTTGGAAAATATAGAACCTTTTGTTAGTGTTTTCTTCCTATTTTTATAACCTCTGATTCCTAATGCGCGAGAAGATATTTTGGGAAAATATCTTCCTCGCATTCTTGTATGCTATTTCAGGTCTAAATCAAAAACATAAAAGATGATGAGGTATAACTACCTCTCATCATCTTACAACGAATGCCTAAAGCCGTTTCTAACTGAAATGTAAACAATTTACTAAACTGAAAGTGAAAACTGCAGGAGTGAAATAAGGATTTCACCCAAAATGACAGAGTGAAAAGAACATAAGGTAAAAAGGCCAAACAGGCCCAGTCATGAATGATCATTGTTGTTTGATGAGCCGGAGCCCCTGCTGCTACTGATGAAGGCATTATCGTTAGTAGTTGGAAGGACTGGCCTTTTGCGCTAGAGAATGCGGTACTGCTAGTAGTGGAAGAGCTTGCCTTCTATGCTGGAGGGTCTTATAGAATGGCCAATGGTCATGATCCATCGACTGAGATGTGAAACTAAACCTTTAAATCTTTTTTCTCTGCATCCTGGCGGTGGAGGATCATCATCTGCGGCCTTAAGCCACTGTGATTGGCTATGAGATGACTGGTGTACTGAAAAGGCCATGAAAACCTGCACAGATAGCAAACCAATTAAATAAATCCTGCGATGAGGGGTAGACTGCTTCAGATGGCTCAGTAAGGGGTTATGGAGTGATGTGGTGGAAGTGTGAGTGCAATGATGGAAGGTAAAACCATGGCAGAGGCGAAAACCAGGGTTTAAATAAAAAATATGGCATGGAAATATGATAGGCGGTTTCACGGAAAACTGAGAGTGGTTTTCGCATGGGGGCTGAATGGTAAGCGGTATCGGGCTGGAGGCACACGATACGTGTTAGGGAGCAACGCGTGTCTTCACAAAAACTTCCTATTTAACGTTGGAGTTGTGTGTTGGGGAGATGCTGTGAAATGGATGCGAAAATGAGTGGGAGTCGTCAGATCAGGGCAATCCAGATCAACGGCTGCAGATGAATGCGATGGACGTACTTGGAGGGTCGGGTGGGACCGGTAACGACGTTAGCAATTTTTTCGCATAGCGGGATGATCAGTTGCGGGGTTATAAAAGCAAGAGTGATGTGAGCCGTTGGATGAGGGAGATCAATGGTTGAGATCGGAGCGGGGGAGTGTAATGTTGGATGAGTGGTCGGGAAATTAGCGATCAAACGATGGTGTGAGGACCATTGGATCATGATGGAAATCAACGGTGGGGATCAACTGCGGGGGTGCTTGGGGGTATGTATTAAATTCTTGGCCTGTCCCTCTACAGTGAATCTCAGCTGTTGATCTGAGATATTCCGTAGTCAAATAGGTCAACTGCGGAAGCACTCAAGGTGTTAAATCATGCACTGATAATGCCTCTGGGTAGAGCGGAAGATTGGTGATGACTGTTGGATCAACGAGATCAGAGGTGGAGATAACGTCGGAGAAGAAATGAGTGGGGCGAAAGGTAGAGGTGCGCTGGCCGTTGGATCAGGATGATCAACGGTCCAGAATGCATCACAGAATCGCACAAGGGCATGAATGGTGCAAGGGGAGTGGTGAACCACGATGCGGTGATGAAGTGATGACTGTCCAATCAGGAGGATCGACGATCTAGATCATATCGCGGCTTTATATAAATGAAGGGATGAGGCGGGGGATAGCGAAACAGTGAGACAGCACTGAACGTTGGATCAATTTCAATCAACGACTCAGATTATATCGGTGGGGAATGAACATCGATGGTGAGAAATAGAGTGAAAATGGAGTGCAACAATATACGATGTGCGATGGATGGGGGCAACGCGATGGAGCGATGTCCATTGTATCTGCAGAGATCAATGGTCAGGATCTCTTCGGCAAAGATGAACCTTGGCGGTGAAACAAAAGAGAAAATGAGTGGATTTGGGAATCAGCGAAGTTAGATGGCCAAAGGAGGCTTAAGGAATTTTAGCCGTCAGTCATAGAGCAGGGTTATATGCGAAATGGGGGCTAAAGGATTAAGCCGAAAGGCACTTAGAGGCCTGATATGTTAGAATGAGTGCTTTTAAGGAATAAAAGGTGGATTTTAAGCCCTTTCAAAGGTTCCGATAGGTGAAAAAGGGGCTTTGACAGTCCATGCGGTCCTTGTTGTATTTTCTTTGCAGTATAAGGCTTTTTATCATTAGACATCCCAGCTCAGTGAAGGATGTCATAACAACATTGGCTCCATTTGGGGACAACCCGTTTGTCCTCGAACGTGTCGAGAACTCCATAGACCATTTGTTAACTGATGCCTTCTCTTCTTTCTTCAAGACAAATCAAAGCAGCAAACATAAAAGCAACTAAATAATTTACAATATCATACAGCAGAACTTTCGGCCTGAATCAATACTGGAAAAAGGGTTTTAATAATTGCCCATTCACAAGGGCTTTGATGAGATCACCTTGAAAATTTTCTAGTTTGAAAGTGTTGTTTCCTCCCCCTTCAGCAATTTTGAAAGGTAAGAACCATAGAGGATTAAAATTCACATGCTTTCCTTTCTCAACGCTTCTTATATCCCATCTTAGCGTCAGATCTCTGACCTGCATCTCTTTCTCTTTAGCATAAGCCTATTTCTCTAGGATGTTATAATTTATCTCAGCGTCGTGAAGCACTTGGCTAAAAAATGCAATGGGTTGTTCATGACCTTCCTCATTTCTGTAAGCCCTTAGTCATGGGTGCTTAGCTTGACATTAATTTCTTACTTTTCTTACCACCATTTCTCCCAAAACCTTCAAGCTCTGAATATTCATGTTCTTTGCTATTTGTAGACCTAGAAGCAAGGCTTCGTATTCTGTTAGGTCCCTATATTACTAGTATAATCCCTTATTTTTGTTAGTGTAACCCCCTTATTTTTATTATTGTACCCTTGTAACCCCCATTTTGTTATTATTGTGCCCTTAAATTATTATTGTTAGGTCGGCTAGGATTACATTGTGGCCCACTAGGATTACATTATGGCCCCATGGACTCCTATATATATAGAAAGGAGGTTTTGTAAATTGTATCATCCAAGAATTGTTCATTTATGTAATGTATTGGAGGTTTCCCCCTCGAAGTGGCTTATTTCTAAGGCGTTTATATCTCTTTTCTTCTATTTTTGGAGCTGGTTACACAACATTTGGTATCAGAGCCTTTGGATTCTAGGGTTTTGCTACTCTAAGTAGGTCATCGTGGAATTTTCGCTATAAAGTTTTTTCTATGAAGGTTCAGAATCAAAAATTTTTAGGGTGCTAAGTCGAAATCCTGAGGAAACTCATCAAAAAATTTCAGATCTTGGTTCGCAATATTCTTGGAGATATGATCTGTGGAAGGTAGTGCTTTTTCAAGCTCCCAAATTTCATCTCAAAGAGGTGATGATGGGAAAATATTCATAACTCTCTCTCTGAGCATCGGATTGGAGTACCGTAAAAATTGGGAGCAATTGCACAGAATTTAGTTTCTTGGCTATCAATTTCAGAGCTGAAGGACGAAACAGTGACACGTGGCAAGTCGTACAAGTTCACTCTACTGAACCAGTCCATAATTAGGTCATTGTGGGAGACTGGACACAACTTTGTCTTGGAAAATCCAAATCAGGTGAGACCTGTGGCATTAAAAAGAGAATTCAGAGGGCTACGTCCATACCAAAATTAAAATATTTAAGTGCTTCAATCACATAGATAATCCAATTTCAATATAAAGCTCCTCAAAAGAAAGAAAAAGGTGTGTATTTTTTTTTTCTGAATTTCATAAGTCTTGTTTGAAGAATCAATTTGAATTGATTGCAAGGGCATATTGTAGAATAGATATCAGTATTTTGTTATAAAAGATGCCCCATAAAAATAATTCAACGCCCATTAAGCCTTTAGAAGGCTCTACTATGACTCATGAAGATGAAGGATTGCAACATGAGCTATCAAAATTACAAGAGCAAGCGCACCAAATTTCGCTCTCGCAAAGAGCAAAAAAAAATGAAATGGAAGTTTTGAAGAAATGCGTGGAAGCTAAGTTGGATGACAGGGAAGTTGGCATGGAAGCTAATATGGATGACATGAAAGACAGAATGGAAAATATGAAGAATTATCTAAAAGCAAACATTGAAGGTTTGACAAAGTTGATACAAGAAATGTTTCATAATGGTGAAAACATAGTAGAATAAACTCATGATGACAACAAAATAAATGTTAATTGTGATTTCACGAACTCTAATGTTGGCAGGAATAACCACCATATTCCAAAAATGGAGATGAGGAATTTTGATGGAAAGGATCCTGTAACATGGATACTACAAATGGAGCAATATTTTGATCTCCATAATGTGCAAAACACACAAAAGGTAAACATTGCAACTTTACATTTAGAACAAAATACATTTGTATGGTATTGATGGCTTTTCTCCCATAAAAAAATTGTCACTTGGTCAATTTTTACGGAGGAAATGATATCACATTATGAGGATACAAAGAGAAACACCTTCTTTAGCCAATTTATAAATCTCAAACAAAAGGACTTAGTGGGGGAGCACATTGAGGACTTCCAAAAATTGAATATAAGGGTAATTGATATTCCAGAGGAACACAGGATTGATCTCTTCATAGGAACTTTAAAAGATAACATCCAACATGAAGTTCGTGTTTTGGAACCTGATTCATTGGAGAAGGCATTCAGGTTGGCAAGAAAAATTGAATGTAAAATTATTGCGACAAGGAAGCCTACCACTCACTTCTATAAAGAAGGAAGTGTTGCTACGCCTAGATTTCCACAACCTACAAGGTTGACACAACAAAAATTGGAAGAAAAAATAGCAAAAGGGCTCTGCTACAGCTGTGATAGCAAATACACTAAATGTCATAAGTGTACTAAGAAGAAATTATTTTACATAGATTGTGAAGATGAAGAAGAAAATGAACAAGAAGAGGATATACACCAGGAACCAGCCATAGAAGGGGAAGAAATGAACCTGACCATATCGTGTAATGCACTGGCAGGAATTACCACTCCTCAAACTCTCAAGATAGAAGGACATATCAAGAAGAAAAAGGTAATAGTGTTGATTGATTTAGGTAGAACTAATAATTTTATTCATTGTAAGGTAGCCAAGGAATTAAATTGTTTCCTATACCCAACACCAAAATGTAAATTGATGGTTGCAAATGGAGGAACTATAAATTGCTATGGAAAATGCCATAATATCAAGATAACCATGGGGGAATATGTATTGACTAGTCCAATGCTTTCTATTCCTATGGGAGGTGCTGATGTTGTACTAGGAGTACAATGGTTACAATCTTTGGGGATGGTAGCTTTTAATTTTCAAGAAATTTTCTTGAATTTTTTTTCAAAAGGAAAGGAAGTCGAATTACGGGGTATTGCGGGGAAGACGGGAAAGGTAATAAGCTCTAATGTCATGAGAAAGCTTCTAAAGAAAGAACAACGAGGTGTAATTACACAATTATGCTCACTAGAAGTTCCAAGATCAAAATCATCTATTTCTGTAGATCTCCAACAAGTCTTGGACAATCATTCCAAGGTGTTTGAAACTCCCAAAGGACTCCCACCTATTTTTGATCATGATCATGCTATTCATTTGATTCCAGGAAGTGTTCCTCCAAACATCAGGCCTTATAGATATCCTTACTTCCAAAAGAGCGAAATTGAACGTATGATTGCGGAAATGTTAGAGGCGGGTATAATTCAACCTAGTCAAAGTTCTTTCTCTGCTCCTGTAGTATTGGTACACAAGAAGGATGGATCATGGCGAATGTGTCCGGATCATAGGGAGCTCAATAAGCTCACCATTAAAGACAAATTTCCCATTCCTGTGATTGATGAATTATTGGATGAATTACATGGAGCAATTTATTTTACCAAGTTGGATCTTCGTTCGGGATATCATCAAATTAGAATGAAGACTGAAGATATTCCAAAAACAACATTTCGAACTCATGAGGGTCATTATGAATTTTTTGTCATGCCTTTTGGCCTTACCAATGCACCTTCTACATTTCAAGGGTTGATGAATTCCATTTTCAAACCCTTCCTTAGAAAATTTGTGCTAGTGTTTTTTGATGATATACTAATCTACAACAGTTCTTGGAAGGATCATGTTGAACATGTTGACAGGGTGCTCAAACTATTGCAGGAGAAACAATTATATGAAAAAACATCCAAATGTTTCTTTGGAATACAAGAGGTGGAATATCTGGGTCATGTTGTATCTCACGAGGGTGTTAAGGTAGACCCAAAAAAAATTAAAGCCATTAAGGAATGGAAAGTCCCCACAACCATAAAGCAATTGCAAGGATTTCTCGGGTTAACAGGGTATTATCACAAGTTTGTTAAGAATTATGGGAGAATAGTAGCACCTCTAACAACATTATTGAAGAAAGATGCATTTTCATGGACTCCTAAAGCAACTAAGGCCTTTGAACATCTTAAAGAGGCAATGTGTCAAGCACCAGTCTTAGCTATGCCAGACTTCACAAAAACCTTTATTGTGGAATGTGATGCCTCGGGAAATGGAATTGATGCTTTTCTAATGTAGGAAGGAAGACCCATCACTTTTGAAAGTCGTCCAATCAAAGGAAAGTATTTACAGAAACCTATTTATGACAAGGAAATATTAGAAATACTGCATACACTAAAGAAATGGCGAACTTACCTAATGGGAAGACACTTCAAGGTAAAAACTAACCATGATAGTCTTAAACACTTTTTGGAACAAAGAATATCTTCAAAAGTGCAACAAAAATGGGTCACAAAGATGTTGGGTTATGAATTTGAAATAATCTACAAAAAAGGAAAGCTTAATGTTATTGCAGATGCACTCTCAAGAAATAATGAAGAGGTGGAAGCATTGCTTTGTGCCATTTCTATTATCCAACCAGATTGGATAACCGAAGCAAGAGATGAATGGAAGAAGGACAAAGATGTATGGACACTCATTCAAAAGTTGCAGCCAGATCCTAGTACATCTGATACATTTAGTTGGAAAAATGATTCCTTATGGTACAAAGATCGCTTATATCTTTGTAAGAATTCCCAACTAAAACAAAAGATTCTTCTGGAATTGCACACTTCTCCTTTAGGAGGACACTCGGGATTTTTAAAAACTTACCACAGGGTGAAGAAAGAATTTTTTTAGGATGGCCTTAAATCTGATATTCGAAAGTTTGTGGCGGAATGTTTGGTTTGCCAGCAGAATAAAGTGGAAACAATTAAGACCCCAGGACTTCTACAACCTTTATCCATTCCAAGTCAACGTTGGGAGGAGATTTCGATGGATTTTATCACAGGTTTACCTAAGTCCGAAGGAAAGAGTGTCATCATGGTGGTAGTTGATATACTTACCAAGTATGCACACTTTTGTGCATTATCTCATCCATTTAAAGCAAGTACAGTTGCTACTACATTTATGGACACAATTTAAAAGCTACATGGAAGCCCAAGGGTTATTGTGAGCAACAGAGATCCCATTTTTACTGGAAATTTTTGGACGGAGTTATTTTCTTGTTTGGGTACTCAATTAGCTCATAGCTCATCTTATCATCCTCAATCTGATGGTCAAACTGAGATAGTAAATAAATGTTTGGAAGGATGTCTTCATTGTTTTTTATCTAATAAACAAACATAATGGGTCAAGTGGTTACCTCTCACTGAATGGTGGTATAACACTTCCTTCCATACTGCAGCAAAAATGACCCCATTTATGGCACTTTATGGATATCATCCACCATCCATCACATCATATTTAAGGTAAAATTAGAAGGTTCAAGCAGTGGAAGATCACATCGAGCATCAATAAGAAGTTCTCCAACTCTTAAAGGATAACCTAAATTTGGCACAAAAATGAATGAAACAACAGGCAGATCAACATCGTAGTGAGAGAAGTTTTGATGTAGGAGATTGGGTATTTTTACAGATACAACCATACAAAAAAATGTCCCTCGAGCAAGATAAGAAGGATAATAAATTATCACCAAAGTACTATGGTCCTTACAAGGTGTTGCAAAAGATTGGTATTATGGCATACAAATTGGAGCTTCCTGCTTCTTCGCGAGTGCATCCACTTTTCCATGTTTCATGCTTAAAGTAGGTTATAGGTGAAAATCTTCTAGTTCAAACAATATTGCCAAAACATGATGAGGAAGGAAAAATCATATTGGAACCTGAAGCGATCATGGAAACAAGAACTCGACAGCTACGGAATCGATCAATTTCAGAGTATCTCATCAAGTGGAAGAACTTACCCACTGAAGATTCTACATGGGAGGATGAGAATTTTATACAGAAGCACCCAGACCTACTCAAGCATTAAGGAAAACACTTTTTTGAAGGAGAGGGGCATGTTAGGTCCCTATATTACTAGTATAATCCCTTATTGTTGTTAGTGTAACCCCCTTATTGGTTTTATTGTACCCTTGTAACCCCCATATTGTTATGATTGTGCCCTTAAATTAGTATTGTTAGGTCGGCTAGGATTACATTGTGGCCCCACTAGGATTACATTATGGCCCCATGGACTCCTATATATAGAAAGGAGGTTTTGTAAATTGTATCATCCAAGAATTGTTCATTTATGTAATGTATTGGAGGTTTCCCCCTCGAATTGGCTTATTTCTAAGGCATTTATATCTCTTTTCTTCTATTTTTGGAGCTGGTTACATAACATATTTAGCCACATTGTTCGTGACTTCATACTCCAATTTGAAGGATAATGGGACCAGTTGTCCAGTAGGGGAGATAAGGAGAATCCCAGCTCCATTCCCTTCCTTTGAGTTGGCTCCATCAAAGTCCAAGGTCCAAATCCCACCTTCTTTGTTACTTGAAGACTGCTCGGTCTTTACTTGATTGAAAGATGGCTCCTGCAAGTAATCTTGGTCTTCCTTAAGCATTAGACAAGAAAACTCACCCTCTTTGCTGTAAACCGGTGAATTTACTGAATTATCAGCTTTAGTGACCATCTTCACAAACCTTGTTTCGTGGTATAATCTCCTTTCTTGGCCTCCAAACACAGGGATGGTCACATAGGTTAGGTCTAGCTTTATAGATCCTTTGATTTCTGTACCTCATGATATAGATAACAACATCCCAAAACGAGATGGGATGCCAGCCACTACTATGTCCATTACCATGCTCTTAGCTAGGATTTGGGCTATATTTACCACCAAATCCTTGATTATCCCCAAAAATTTGACTCGTTTAGAATCAAAAGAGTGGATATCTTTATAGGGGTGAGTGATTTGTAGCCCTAACTGCTCCATCACCGATAGAGGTAACAGGTTATGGGACGCCCCGAAATCCAGCATACAGTTGTGCAATAGAAAATCATGAATTACTAAAGAGACATAGAAGGGAGGAGTTGAAGCATATAACTCCTCAACATGAGGACCGAACATCACCATAGGCCTTTCTTCCTTAAGGTTTAAGCTATCTGGGATTGCGGTTGCTCCTTGAGGAAGCATGAAAGAAGACACCTGAGACTGATAGACTGGCTATTTCAGGAGTTTAGTTAGGGGGACTGGGATTTTAACTTTTTCCAGTTCCTTTTGAAGACTAAAAGCAGAGAGAGACTTCTCTATGGTATTTTCCTTTGTTTCATTTATCATGGCTGAAGGTTTTTCTTCCCTTGGAATAGGTTTAACATTTAGATTTAGATTAGAGGCCAACTTAGAAGAGGAAGGTATGGATTCATTAGAATGTAAAGGTTCAGTTATAGGTATCTTACCTTTATCTCTGACTTTATGAACAACTGTCTCCTTCTGAGGCATATATTCTTCTTGTTCTTGTGTGCAGGTTCTCTTTCTAGAGGACCTGAGATCATATTTTACATGAAACTGTGCTTGCATGAAGTCTGCAAATTGTTTACAGTAATCATCGATATCTGGATCTTTAGCAACACTTGTTTTTTCTTCTTCCTCTTGCAAGGAAAGCGCCACTCCTTCACCTTCTTGCAAAGAAGACTCAACTTCATCGTCGTCTAAGTAAGCAAGATATTGATCATCTTGCCTATCGGGAATGTCTTCGGTAGGGCCATCCATCTACCCTTCTAGATATAGCAGGGGTTGTATGTGGTATTGGTGCTCCTTCCACTCTTTCTGCAATATTTGAAGAGGAGGCTTTCTATATTGTGGGTTAAATCCTCAGTTTGAAGCAATTTGGAATGGCTTGGGGGATGAGTTCTTTACCTCAAGCTCAAGTTTCACTAGCTTGCTTGAAAGGTTCTTGATCATTTTACTCATCTCCTCTATTTTGTAATCTGCTACCTCTCTATCTTGACCGGAGGTAGATGATTCTTCTTCCCCTCTTCGTCTAGCATCATGGTCTGACCTCCCTTTTGATTTACCCATAGAAGAGAAGTTAGCTTCAACTTCTAATGCATCTATCTGGGCTTCATCCAGAGTAGCAGAATTCCTTTCTCTTAAAGAGAATCTAAATTCTGACTCAAAGGATGCTACAAACACCACTTTAGCAATGATCCGGTGAGGCTTCATTTTGGCTAGGAGACTTGTATATAATTTATTTAATCTCTTGATGAATTTAGACACATCTTCATTATGTCTCTTTCTAAGTGCATTGAATTTTGTAAGATAGTATCCGCGGTCCTTCTTCTCTCCCCATTTCTTGGTGAAGGCATTTTCCATATCCTCCCAGTTATTAATGGAGTGGTCCCCCAAGGTATTGGACCATTTTTGGCCTCTCCATCTAGAGACTAGATAAAAAATCTCAACACCACATCCAGATGTTCAACATTGAAATTTTCTGCGAAGGCGCAAAAAACTTCCACGTGTTTCTGAGCTTCAATATCGTTTTATCCATTGAAATGAGGTAGGACCTTAAAGTAATCCTAAGGCATGTCGTTCAGGATCTGAGGCAATGCTAGGGGGGCATATTTTTTCAGTAGGAAGCCAAGAACAGCCATCGGAGGCTGTGGAGGTGGCAGGAGAAACTGATGTGTAATAGGAGGTGGTGGAAGAGAAGTATGTATGACAATGGGGATATACTGAACAACGGCTTGAGGGGTTGATTGAACTGGTGGAATATGAGAAGTTGAAACCTCTGTGACTTCTTTAACTTCTTTGGCTTCGGGAATGGGATGCAGAAAGAAGCTCGTGGTATCTACAGATTCAACCTCATCTTTTACTTCAATATTTTCAAGGGAGGAGATACTAGAAGTTTATTCAGGGTTCTTGCAATAGAATCAAGACCTTAATCTTGAGATAATTGAGAGGAGGATGGAGAGTCTTCTAGGGAGAATATAGGAATATCTGTATAAGATGATTGTCTTTCTCTCCAACTTCTCTTGTGCAAAATCTTCTCTAGATCAGACACTGAAGGTGTTCTCAACTGGGATGTATCTGACCTCAGGTGTGGCTTTCGGGAAGCCAGGACTGCAAATAGATTTATCCTTTAAACGATAGTGGAGTTGCCAAGGTGAGGGATCTACAACTCCCAACCCTTCCTACTCACCTATTCTGAAGGTTGGATGAATATTTGTCAAGGCCCAGGGATTTAGTTCTTGAAATTATTTTCCTGGCAACGACGCCAGAAAGATGTTGTAGCTCCTAGAGACAGCCTTGATTTGTATAAATACCAGTGCCGAGGACATCTTAAATGCAAGAAGCATATGGCTCAACTAACTGCAGTTGGAAATTTTTGGCTCTCATGCAACTATCACTCAGATGAATGGTTTTAATAAGGGTGGAACCAAGACCCTAAAGTTAAACGCAAAAACTAGGAAAACTACAGAAACTGATTACAAACTGCAATAAGTAAATGCATCAGACAGCTCTAAAATAGAATGCTATAAAGGGGGACAACTTCTAAAATGAATACACAGTTATAAAGTTATATATGATCGGTGACTATGGTAGAAGATGGAGTAAGATATCAACTAAAACCGGGCTTATTCAAGGATAGGAATCCATATATACTGGGCTTATTCAGAGATAATAATCCATATATCTGGGCTTGTTTCAAAGATAAGAATCCATTGTATTTAGTATCAGAAGAATGATGGAAGAGATAGAAAATGAAACAAAGTGTCATGCTTGAGCCATATTTAAAGCGTTGTAGATGAGTAAATATGAGTATCTGCTATGATAAATTCACATTTAAGCATGGGAGCACTCACATTCCAGAGCATTAGATACAAGAAATGTGGAGAGATACAAAATGAACATTTATATTAAAAAACATGGAGAAGAGTTACAAATTGTGAATCATCCAGCGTGGAATCCCTAATTCCAACAAAAATTCTTATTACTGAGTCCCTATGGGATCTTAGAACATCCACTATCAAAGTTCATACAACATACATACATAATACTTGAGCTCAGTGAGTCCTTTGGAAAATCTGGAACCTTTTGTTAGTGTTTTCTTCCTTTTTTTATAACCTTTGATTCCTAATGTGCGAGAAGATGTTTTTGGAAAATATCTTCCCCGTGTGCTTGTATGTTGTTTCATGTCTAAATCAAAAATAGAAAATATGATGAGGTAGAACTTCCTCTCATCATCTTACAACGCAGGCCTAAATCTGTTTCTAACTGAAATGTAAACAATTTAATAAACTGAAAGTGAAAACTGTAGGAGTGAAATAAGGATTTCACCCAAAATGAAAAAGTGAAAAGAACATAAGGTAAAAATTCCAAACAGGCCCAGCCATGAATGATCATTGTTGTTTGAAGAGGCAGAGCCCCTGCTACTGCTGGCGAAGGCAATACCATTAGTTGTGGGAAGGATTGGCCTTCTGCGCTGGAGAATGCGGTACTACTAGTAGTGGAAGAGTTGGCTTTCTGTGTTGGAGGGTCTTATAGAATGGCCAATGGTCATGATCCATCAACTAAGACGTGAAATTGACCCTTTGCATCTTTTTTCTCTCCTTCCTGGGCATGGAGGATCACCATCCTCGGCCTTGAGCCACTGTGATTGGCTATGAGACAACTGATATACTTAAAAGGCCGTGAAAACGTGCACAGAGAGCAAACCCATTAAATAAATCCTGCGATGAGGGGTAGACTTCTTTAGATGGCTCAGTGAGGGGTTATGGAGCGATGCGGGGGAAGTGCGAATGCAGCGATGGAAGGTAAAACCATGGCGGAGGAGAAAAGCAGGGTTTAAATCAAAATATGGTGAGGAAATATGATGGGCGGTTTCACAGAAAACCGTGAGTGGTTTTCGCGTGGGGGCTGAGTGCTAAGCGGTATCGGGGTGGAGGCACGCGATACGTGTTAGGGAGCGATGTGTGTCTTCACAAAAACCACCCATTTCACGTTGGATTTCTGTGTTGGGGAGATGTTGTGAAATGGATGTGAAAATGAGCGAGATTTGTCAGATCAAGGCAATCAAGATCAATGGCTGCAGATGAACGCGATGGACATAATTGCACAGTCAGGTGGGACCGGTAATGACATTAGCAATTTTTTCGCATAGCGGGATGATCAGTTTCGGGGTTATAAAAGTGGGAGTGATGTGGGCTATTGGATGAGGGAGATCAACAGTCCAGATTGAAGCAGGGGAGTGTAATGTTGGGTGAATGGTTGGGAAATTAGAGATTGAGCGATGGAGTGAGGACCGTTGGATCATGATGGACATCAATGGTGGGGATCAACTACAGGGGCACTTATGGTTACGGATCAAATTCTTGGCCTGTGCCTCTGCAATAAATCTCAGCCATTGATCTGAGATCTTCTGTAGTCAAATAGGTCAACTGCGGAGGCACTCAAGGTGTTAACTCGTGCACTGATAGTGCCTCCCTGTATAGCGGAAGATTGGCAATGAACATTGGATCAATGAGATCATAGGTGGAGATAATGTCAAAGAAGAAATGAACGGGGCAAAAGGCAGAGGTGCACTAGCCATTGGATTAGGATTATCAATGGTCCATAATGCATTTCAGAATCACACAAGGGCATGAATGTGCGAGGGGAGGGGTGAACCGTGATGCGATGATGAAGCAATGACCGTCTGATCAGGAGGATTGACGGTCCAGATCATATCATGGCTTCACATAAATGAATGGATGAGGCGGGGGACAACAAAAAAAGGAGACAGCTCCGACCATTGGATCGATTGTGATCAACGGCTCATATTATATCAACGGAGAATGAACATCAGTGGTGAGAAATAGAGTGAAAATGGAGTGCAGCAATATGAAATGTGCGATGGATGGGGGCAGCGTGATGGAGCGATGACCGTTGGATCTGTGGACATCAATGGTGAGGATCTTTGGCAAAGATGAACCTCGGCAGTGAAACAAAAGAGAAAATGAGTGGATTTGGGAATCAGTGAAGTCCAATGGCCGAAGGAGGCTTAAGGACTTTTAGTCGTCGGTCATAGAGTGGGGTTATATGAGAAATGGGGGCTAAAGGATTGAGCCGAAAGGTGTTTAGAGGCCTGATATGTTATAATGAGTGCTTTTAAAGCATAAAAGGTTGATTTTAAGCCCTTTCAAAGCTTCTAATAGGTGAAAAATGGGCTTTTACAGTCCATGTGGTCCTCGTTGTATTTGGTTTGCAATATAAGGCTCTTTATCATTAGACATCCCAGCTCAATGAAGGATTTGATAACAACATTGGCTCCATTTGGGGATGACCTGTTTGTCCTTGAATGTGTCGAGAACTCCGTAGACCATCTGTTAACTGCCTTCCAACAAACACAGTCCCTTGATTCCTTCTCTTCTTTCTTCATTATAAATCAAAGAAGCAAACATAAAAGCAACTAAATAATGTACAATATCATACAGCAAACCTTTCAGCCTAAATCAATACTGGAAAAAGGGTTTTAAGAATTTCCCATTCATAGGGGCTTCGAGCAGATTACCCTTCAAATTTTCCAGTCTGAAAGTGTTGTTTCCTCCCCCTTCAACAATTTTGAAAGGTCCGAATCATAGAGGATAGAACTTCCCATGATTTCCTTTCTCAGCCCTTCTTATATCCCATCTTAGCATCAGATCTCCGACCTGCATCTCTTTCTCTTTAGCATAAGCCAATTTCTCCAGGATGTTCAAATTTATCTCAGTATCATGAAGCACTTGACTGAAAAAGGCAATGGGTTGTTCATGACCTTCCTCATTTATGTAAGCCCTCAGTCGTGGGTGCTTAGCTTGACATTGATTTCTCACTTGTCTTACCACCAGTTATGAATCTCCCAAAACCTTCAAGCTCTACATATTCACGTTCTTTGCTATTTGTAGACCTAGAAGTAAGGCTTCGTATTCAGCCACATTGTTCGTGGCTTCATACTCCAATTTGAAGGATAATGGGACCAGTTGTCTAGTAGGGGAGATAAGGAGAATCCCAGCTCCCTTCCCTTCCTTTGAGTTGACTCCATCAAAATGCAAGGTCCAAATCACACCTTATTCGTTACTTGAAGACTGCTCAGTATTTACTTGACAGAAAGATGGCTCCTACAAGTAATCTTAGTCTTCCTCAAGCATTAGATAAGAAAAATCACCCTCTTTGCTGTACACTGGTGAATTTACTGAATTATCGGCTTTAGTGACCATCTTCACAAACCTTGTTTCTCAGTATAATCTCCTTTCTTGGCCTCCAAACATAGGGATGGTCGCATAGGTTAGGTCTAGCTTTATAGATATTCCAATTTTTGTACCCCATGACCTAGATAATACCATCTCAAAATGAGCTGGGATGTCAGCCACTACTATGTCCATTACCACGATCTTAGCTGGGATTTGGGCTAGATTTACCACCAGATCCTTGATCATCCCCAAACATTTGACTCTTTTAGAAACAAAAGAGTAGAGATCTTTATAGGGGCAAGTGATCTACAGCACCAACTGCTACAGAGGTAATAGGTTATGGGATGCCCCGGAATCCAGCATACAGTTGTGCAACAACAAATCATGAATTACTAAAGAGACATAGAAGGGAGGAGTTGAAGCATCCAACTCCTCAACATGAGGACCGAACCTCACCATAGGCCTGTCTTCCAGGAGGTTTAAGCTATCTAGGATTGGGGCTTCTCCTTGAGGAAGCATGAAAGAAGACACTTGAGAGTAGTAGACTGGATGTTTTAGGAGTTCAGTTAGGGGGATTGGGATTTTAACTTTTTCTAGTTCTTTTTGAAGACTAAAAGTAGAGGGAAACTTCTTTATGGTATTTTCCTTTGTTTCATTTATCATTGTTGAAGGTTTTTCTTCCCTTGGAATAGGTTTAACATTTATATTTAGATTAGAGGCCAACTTAGAAGAGGAATGCATGGAGTCATTAGAATGTAAAGGTTCAGTTATAGGTCTCTTACCTTTATCTCTAAATTTCTGAACAACTGTCTCCTTCTCAGGCATCTCTTATTATTGTTCTTGTGTGTGGGTTGTCTTTCTAGAGGACCTAAGATCATATTTTCTATGAAAATTTGCTTGCATGAAGTATAAAAATTGTTTACAGTAATCATCGATCTCTGGATCTTTAGTAGCACTTGTTTTTTCTTCTTCTTCTTGCAAGGAAAGCTCCACTCCTTCACCTTCTTGCAAAGAAGACTCAACTTCATCATTGTCTGAGTAAGCAAGATATTGATCATATTGCCCATTGAGAATGTCTTCGGCAGGGCCATCCATCTGCCCTTCCAGATACAGTGGGCGATGTATGATGTCTTGCTACTCCTTCCACTCTCTCTGCAGTATTTGAAGAGGAGGCTTTCTATATTGTGTGTTAAATCCTCTGTTTGAATCAATTTGGAATGGCTTGGAGGATGAGTTCTTTACCTCGAGCTCAAGCTTCGCCAACTTGCTCGAAATGTTCTTGATCATTTTACTCATCTCCTCTATTTTGTAATCTGCTACCTCTCTATCTTGACCGGAGGTAGATGATTCTTCTTTCCCTCTCCGTCTAGCATCATGGTCTGACCTCCCTTTGGATTTAGTCATAGAAGTGAAGTTAGCTTCCACTTCAAATGCATCATTCCGGGCTTCATCCAGAGTAGCAGAATTCCTTTCTCTTAAAGAGAATCTAAATTCTGACTCAAAGGCTTCTATAAACACCACTTTAGTAGCGAACTAGTGAGGCTTCATTTCGGCTGGGAGACTTGTATATAATTTATTGAATCTCTTGATGAATTCAGACACATCTTCATTATGTCTCTTTCTAAGTGTGTTGAATTCTGTAAGACAGTATCCTTGGTCCTTCTTCTCTCCCCATTTCTTCGTGAATGAATTTTCCATCTCCTCCCAGTTATTAATGGATCAGTCCCCCAAGGTCTTGAACCATTTTCTAGCCTCTCCATCTATAGATTGGACAAACAATATCAACACCACATCCAGATGTTCAGCATTGAAATTTTCTGCGAAGGCGCAGAAAACTTCCAGGTGTTTTCGAACTTCGGTATCATTTTCTCCATTGAAACAAAGTAGGTTCTTTAAGTAATCCAAAGGCATGTTATTCAAGATCTGAGGTGTTGATCATGTTAGCCCCCTGTTAAATTCTGACAAGAAATCCCCTTTAAACCCCCTTTGTTTTGCCCAAAAAATCCTTTTTCCACCTATCGTTCCCCTCCTCTAAACTCAAAATTGCATAAAAAGGGTCGAAATCACACATTTTAACATATTTAAGGCCTAGCACCTTTCGGCCCTAGCCCCTTCAGTCTTTTTCTCCATGTGACCTGGAAACTAGACCAAGCGCTAGCCCGAGGATCGCTTATCGTAGTATTACCTGTTCACCGCTCCGATCAATTGTCCGCCATCCGATCAACCTGCAAATCAACGGTCAGAAGCTCACCCGCCCTTGTGGTCCCCGTGCTACACACTTTTCAAAAACCGGTGGTATCCATCACACCACGTTTGGAGGATGGGCAGTAATTTTATTGTCGGAGCGATTCCACTCACCACCTGACACGTGGCTCTGTCACTATTTCAAAACCGCCCCCCCATCACACGTTATTCTTCGGCATTTGACCCGGTGCGATATGCATATCAGCCATATGATCTGGGGCTCTCCATCCAACGGTCATCGCACCCCAAAGATGCGCAGAAATTAACCCAAGGTATCCATACCCCTAGCCCGCCATCCGTCGCCCTATGATATGTTTTCCACCGTCGATCTTCTCCTGAGATCGAGCAGTCCAGATTTATTTGCACGCCCGCCGTTGGCTGGTCTCGCCACGTCACCATTCCACATGTGTTCGTCACACGCCCATCCCTTATATATACTCCATTCTAAGGCTGATTTCTAAGGTTTTGCATTTAATTTTCTGCATTCCACCAACCTCCACTAGAGCATTTCTCCGCCATTCTGCTGCGTTTTTCCGCCATCACCCTGCACTGTTCCACCATTTGACCATGCTGCATTGTCATCCTCGCTATCCCCGCTGCATCCACCTTCCCATGCATTTTTTTTCTTGACGATTTTTCATGTTTTGTAGGGTACGAGCGGTGGTAAACCGCCATGATTCACAGTCTCAATTACAGTAACATAGAACACCGGAAAGGACCATTTTTCAGGGGCTAGAATTATGGAGAAAGGTCTGGGAAGCTGTTATGACATGACCTCCATTAAAGAAGCATGGTTAAACTCTGTCAAAACCATCCAGATTCATTCAAAGCGCAAATTTCGCGATCGGAGACATTAATATTGCAGACAGAGAGTATCAATGAAAGGCAGAGAGTTAAAGGCGTATAATTGAATTTTTTTGAGCCTTAACCTAACCATTTGAAGACAGAATACTAGATCGAAGATCCTGTAGATCACTCAGAAGGTCCATTCATAGAAAACAATACACTCAAGGTTGTATTTCAGCTGAATTTTCTTTCCAGGGAAGGACAGACTGCCCATGTGGTTTTTATTTCTCTACCGTGTTCCTAAAGAGACTTCCACCCAGTGCATTTATTTCAGAAAGCAGGCCACAGAGTACATAAAACACTACAGAGTCATCAAGTAGTATGGGCATGCACATTTCCACCATCCTGTCTTAATGAGGCAAATTAAATGTTCATCATCCACTTCCTTTACTAAGTTTTCTTTTCTCCTATAAAACTCCCAAAGAACAGATTATTGAGGGTTCCAGATTTATCAGAAAATTATGCGGTCAGAGAATTTTTGTATGCATTTTGTAAAACCTCTTATATGAATGTTCAGAGCCCATTGGGTTTCAGTGAGGAGGAGTTCTGTCTTTAAAGAGGATTCTGGTCTTTGGTGTCTCACAGTGTGTAATTTTCTCTTATATGTGCTAATTTAATTGTTCATTTCGTTTCATCCGCCTTTCTTGTATCATGTTTCTAGAATGTGAGTGGATCACTGGTTTTTGGCATGGATTTATCCTAGTTGATACCTATGCTCGAATTAGTCAAGCGCTTTAAATATGGCTCAAGCATGATATACTATTTCACTTTTAACTTCAACCATATTTCTGCTATATTAGCTTCTTTGGGAGGTTATTTTTAAAACACTATTGTCATGTATGGATTCTTAAATTGGTAAGCCCATTACATGTTGATATTGTGTATCTAGATATTCATCTCAATGACAGTTAGTATCATCTTACATCTTGCTTATGCAGTAAACACCTTCTCATTATCTATTTCTGTGACGTGTTTTTCAATCGGCCCTCTTTACAGTAAGCTGCCTCTGAACTGTCTGATGCATTTGTATTAGATTTCCTCACATATTGCCTCTGCAGTATTCCTTTCCCTGTGTCAAGTTTATGAAGGTTTTGGTCCCATTTAAATTAATATTTCTTATTTTCAGGAGATAGCATGAGATCCTTTTGTTGATAACTCCCCCTGTTATATCACACGCTCCTTGCTATATAAATATGTCCTAGGCATTGGTCTTTCACAAATCAAGGCTGTCTCTAGGAACGACAACATATTTTTGGCATCGTTTCCAGGGAACAAAGTTGAGAAAATTTAAATCCCTGGGCCTCTACAAAACCTAATTCACTCTTCAAGTAGGTGAGTATGGAGAGTTGAGAGTTGTAGATCCCTCACCTTGGTGACTCCACATTCATTTATTAGATAAATTCACTTACAGTCCTGGCTCCTCGTAATCCACATTTGAGGTCAGATTCGTCATAGCCAAAGACACCTTCAGTGTCTGACCCAGAGAAGATCATACATAGAAGAAGTTCGAGGGAAAGGAAATCAGTCCACACTGAAATCCTTGAATTTTCTGTAGAAAACTTTCCATCCTCTTCTTCTCAAGTAGCCCAAGTGCTAGGTCCCAACTCCACTGTGGGAAATACCGATTACTACTCAGATAGTCCACCTCGGGGAGGTGTCAGAATTAAAGACAACTTTCACCCTACTCCTGAGGTCGAAGAGGTCAAGGAAGTCACTGAAGTATCTGCTATTAACAGACCATTGTTCCCCTCAACACCTCAAGCTGCAGTCCATTACATTCCTATTATCATTCATACTCCACTTCCACCTCCGCCTCCTCCTTCTACACATAAAAATCATGCACTACCTCCACCTCATCCAATGGCCAATTTTCCCGGCTTCTTGTTGAATAAATATTCCCCTCTGGCATTACCTCAAGTGTTGAACGATATGCCATAGGACTATCTGAAGATTTTAACCCGATTCAATGGGGAAAATGAGATTGATGCTCAAAAACATCTTGAGGTCTTCTGCTCTTTTGCAGAGAACTTTAATGTGGAACATTTAGATGTAGTCTTAAGGTTTTTTTTCCAATCTCTTGATGGTGAAGCCTGAAAGTGGTTTAAGAAATTGGGAGACCATTCTGTCACCACTTGGGAAGGAATGGAAGATACTTTTCTAAAGAAATGGGGAGAGAAGAAATATCATGGACATTGTCTTGTTGAGTTCAATACACTTAAGAAAATACATAATGAAGGGGTGTCAGAGTTCATCAAGAGATTTAATAAATTATATTTGAGTCTTCCTGTTGATATGAAAACTCATCAAACTGCGGCTAAAGTTGTTTTCGTAGTAGCCTTTGACTTAGAATTCGGTTTCTCTTTGAGAGAAAGAAAGCCTGCCACTCTGGACGATGCTCAGATAGATGTGCTAGAGTTGGAGGCAAATTTTGCCTCCACTGGTAAATCAAAGGGAAAATCTGAACAAGATGCTAGAAGAAGGGGAAAAGAGGAGGTATCTACCTCTAACAAAGACAGAGACTCGGCTAATCACAGAATTGAAGAAATGAACAAAATGATTAAGAAAATTTCTGGTAAGCTGGTCAAGCTTGAATTGGAGGCCAAGAATTCAGCCTCCAAGAATTTCCAGAATGCTCCAAACAGGGGTTACAATCCTCAGTATAGGAAACCACCCCTGAAAATATTGCAAAGGGAACTAAAGGAACAACAAGATCAGGTACCACACCCATTGTACTTGGAAGGTCCAGTGGATGGTCCTACTGAAGACACTGCCTATGAACTGGAGGATGCAAATCTTGCTTTCTTGAATAATGATGGAGAAGAATTCCCCTTGCAAGGAAGTGATGGAACCGACTTCTCATTGCAAGAAGAAGAGAAGGCTAGAGACACGGAAGACTCAGAGATTGATCACTATTGCAAGCAATTTGTTGATTTCATGCAAGCATAGTTCAATAGAATATATGATCTCAGATCTTCTAGGAAGAGGACTCGTACTCAAGATCAAGAAGAAGAGCCACCCCAGAAGGAAGCACCTGCTCAGAAGGAGTCAAAAATGTAGAAAGTCACAGAAAAAGGTAAGGGGCCTCTAAACAAACCTTTGCAGTCTAATGATCAAATTCCTTCCTCTTCAAAAGTAGTATTTCCCCCTAATGCCAAGTCTGTGTCAAAAGAAGTCAAACCCTCAGCTGAAAATAAGGAGTCAAAAGAGGTTGTAATAGAGAATTCCTCTCCTGCTTTTAGTCTGCAAAAGGAACTTGAGAAGGTAAAAATCCCAGTTCCCTTGACAGAACTGTTGAAGCAACTTGCATGTCAATCCCAAGTCACCTCTTTCATGATCCCTCCAGAAGCAGCACTTATCCCGCATAGTCTCAACCTTCAAGAAGAAAGACCCATGGTTGTATTTGGCCCACATGTTGAGGAATTAGATGCTTCTACTCCTCCCTTCTATGTGTCTCTAGTGATTCATGACCTGTTATTACATAACTGTATGTTAGATTCTGGAGCTTCCCATAATCTAATACCTCTGTCAGTCATGGAACAACTAGGATTACAAATCACCCATCCATACAAGGACCTCTATTCATTTGATTCAAAAAGAGTTAAACGCCTAGGGATGATCAAGGATTTGGTGGTCAATTTGGCCCAAATCCCAGCAAAAAGTATGGTAATGGACATCGTGGTGGCTGACATCCCAGCGCGCTTTGGCATGTTGCTGGCAAGGTCCTGGGGGACAAAAATTGGTGGGTCAATCAAGTTGGACTTAACATATGCCACTATCCTAGTTTTTGGTGGCCAGGAGAGGAGGTTGTACAGGGAAACTAGACTTTTCAAGATGGTTACTAAGGCTGATAGCTCTATGTTGAAGCCCCGAAAATCGAGTCTACAACAAGGGGGATACCCACCCGGTCTGGACCTTGCTTAGCAGCTCCTTTTCCATTTGGTGTAGTGGGTCCGACTGGGGATAATGGGACCAGTTTCCCAATTTGTGTGTGTGTGTGTTGAGAATAGATATTTCCTTTCTAAAAAGGTTCCTAAGTGAAATTATTTTATTCTATTTCTAATCTAATCATATGCAAATTGTATTCTAATTTAAACAGAAATATCTAATTCTAAACTAAACCCGGGATAAAATATTGTTTATGCGATCTAAAATGATTTCAAATAACAATCGATAATAAATATCATTCACCTATTATAAGAAAAGGATTCAATAAAAATAAACCACTTCATATAAAAAGTTAGATGAAACAGTTGTGAAAAGAATATCGCATAATAAGCTATTTATACATTAAGCATAAACAAATAGTCATCACCGTACAAAAGTGCCAAATGATAACTAAATAATTCAAGCATCAATATATAAATAACTGAACATAAATATCACTTTTAACACAGAAGCAGAAAAAGTTAAGAGATAAAAGTACCATTTATAACTGGTTCTACTCATGAGATAGAAGCAATAATGATTTATCTCTTCTCAATCCAAAATCTACTAAGAGTACAGAAATGCAACATCAGTAGCAAATATTAGACACAGATATCAATAAATCTCGTTCCATTCATTCATCAAAACCTCCTCTAAGGGTGCAGAAGTGCATGTTCTGAAGACAAGTTTTTGACAAATTTCAGGACCCTTCTCTAAATGCATGAGAAGGGTTTAAATACTACTAACTAAATCTAATTATAGTTTATTACAAAAATTTTAGGATTCGGTTTAAATGACCATCCTTTTTCTAGGCAAAAATAAAGTAAAACTAACACTAAATCTAAAACTAAAATTAACAACTAAGTACTTGTGAATTTGGTCTTTGAATTTGCAAGCATCCAACATTGATTTGAGAAGAGGGGGCTGGCCGACTTCAGATTTTAATTGTCCCGAAAAGACGGAGTCAACAAGTGTTGGCGCGATCTTCTCAGCAGAATTAATCATGCAATTAAGAGTACTGCATTGACTATGTGGTTTTACTAGATAGGTCCAGTAAGAATCTCAGTTTAATTTTGTCAATCCTTGAATTGATTTTTCCTTCTCTTCCGCTTTCTGTTTCCACTTTGTTTGCAATTGTTGTGCTTGTGGTAGGTATCCTGGAATGGTTTCTGAAATTAAATTAACCTTGTGCAAATTTTCATTTACACAATCAGTAATGTGGCTTGCTACTGTAGCTGCTTCCTCTGCTGCTTTTTCTACCTCTCTGATCTGTGCATCCCATTTATTGAAGAGCATTTCTTTATGACTGTCATTGATAATTAGTGCTCCTACTCTTTTTCCTTCCTCTGTATTTTTCCATGGCAAATAATTAGTAACTTTTTCATTAGTTAAATCATAATCATGTCCTAATTCTACGACATGATTAGTGATTTTATCACTTTCTTGACAAAAAGAGTTCCACTGTGAAATATTTTGGCATAATATATCTTATTGTTGCAGCAGTTGATTATTCAAAGAAATAGACTCTGAGATAAAATTTGTAAGCTTGGGGTCATCTTTATGCATTTCTTGCATAATCTGTATTTGTTTTCCTTTTTCGGCCAAGCTTTTCTGATACCCGATCTTCATTTGCTGAAACTCTTGCTGTAACTTTTCAAATAGTATCTGTGCTTCACTGATGGCATGTGCTTGTTGCAATTGTTGTTGCAGAACTTGTATTTGATCCTCTTTTTCATTTAATAATAGCCATACCTCAGATTCTTTGTCAATAGTTGCGGAGGCATAAGCTTCTGTAATTTGAGATAATTTTGTAAGGTTTTTAGTGGGATCCGTAGTAGGATATTTGCATAAAACATCCAATTGTTCTGCATCAGTAGAGAGCGCACTTTCTAATTTTCTCTTCTTTATTTGCTTCCTTACTACTGCTTTATGTTGTGGGCTATAGAATATATCCAGAGGAGGAATTTCCTCTATTTTAAGCACAAGATCGGCAGAGGGAGTAATGGGTATATGTTCTTTTTCTGTGACATTGCCACTTATTTCTGTAACCAAACCTTTTGCTATCTGTACGGGAGTTTGTATGCTCTGTCCTTCAACATTAATCAAATCATTAAATTTTTCCTATTCTTTATCAAACTGAGTGGTGATAGATGGTTTCTGTACATTAAGAGGTGGAAGATTCAACTGTGGAGTAGTTGAAGTATTTTGTTGTGAGAGCTCTTTTGATTGAGTTGTATCCTTCACTGAGCCTTCAACTTTATCCTAATCAGATTTTTTAGAATGTTCAGAAATTTCTTTGTCAGACTTTGACTTAGACCTTTCTGAATCTGAGCTGCCACTGAGACTGACACTAGGAGTTGGTTCCCTTGCGGGTTCCAAGCGCAAATTATCCAAAGGAATAGTGGTCAATCTTCTTTCTCTGTATACTTTAAACTCTTGAAATTCTTCTGGGGAGAACCGTGTTTGAGCTAAATTCAAAATGTCTTTAAATGAACATTTTTCTTGAAAAATATCATCAAAAAGATCTTCTTCACCAGAAAATACTCTTACTTTGACAACAGTGGTGAAATCCTTGACAATACCATATGGATCAAATAGCCTTCTTGGAAAATTAAACAATTTTAAACATGTAACATTGCTTACTTCCTTAAATGCGTGACCAACATCAAATAATGAAAATGCTCCGCAGGACACAGGAAATTGTGGCCAGATGGCTTTCTTTTTATCCTTTAATTCTTTTGTCAAACCTCCGTCTCCACAGGTTTGATATGCAATTTCCCGAGCTATGATTTTATCCGGAACATATAAGGGAAAAACATGAGGAGAAGCAAAGCTTCCAAAAACCCTCACATAAGTAAAAAATTCTTCTCCAAACCATCTTGCGACAGGGAGAATGTCTACTTCTGCTTCAGGGGACAACCTTGGGGCATCCTTATTATACAACAATCTATACAGTGGCAACATTATGCCATGGAAAATCTTGTAAAAATGAGGAATGAATTTTGACTCCCACAATTATTTGTGATAAACATGGATGGGAAGGGGATCCTGAATTGTCTATTGCCAACCCATTAAAGGGAACTTAGAAACAAAGCAGATTGAATCCATAACATAGGAAAATAGATAAAAAGGAGGATAAATCCTCTGAGAGATAGTTCGTTTAGACTGGTAATTGAAAATATCTGTGGCTAAGTTATTAGACAATATTTTGGCCCAGTCCACAATGGTAGCGTTAACAGCAACATTCAATATGGGAAGACATTCACGAAATAACTTATTAATGTCAGGCTTTCCAAAAAGCCTACATAACATAGCAGCAACAAAACAATATGGAGAAGTGAGTGAACCGGTACTGTACATACCGTGTTTATCTTTCTTCAGTGGTTCATCTCTTCTGGACCATTCTTTTGTGCATTCCGCTAAGTTTGCATTTTCCTTGGCAAATTTCTCCATAAATTGTTTGTTGTAAGTTGCGTGAGGCTCCGGAAAATGATACATAAGCCTCAAATATTCTCAAGTGAATGACCCGATGAGCTCTTGACCTTGGGTTTTGAACTGTCTGTCTGTAATATCAGTGCTATCCAAGACCCATTTTACCATGTTTGTATATGGAAGAATTCTTGGTCTTGCTGCTACCCAATGTAAAAATGAACAAGCCAGCTCTGTAAGAGATGCTTCAGAGGAATTACTTGAGCCCGGAGTAGCCAAAACGTCCATCACTCTTGGGTTTTCTTCTTCAAGTAAATTAAACATACCCTCCCAAGTGGTGATGCCAACGTCTTTGTTGCAAGCAGTGTCTGCGTACAAGGATGCCATCTCTTTATTTTCAGAACTTGGAACTTTCTCTTTCTTTCCAGAATTCAGAGCTTTATCTTTCTTTCCCATAATGCTCTGAATATTGCTTTGTATAGTCTCCTGTTCTTCACACCTGCAGTTTTACGAATTAAGTGAGAATAATGATATGAGAAAGGTGACGGGATAGTTTTAAATGCTGAAGGCGTATGAAATATATTATTTAATCGTGAAATAACCTTTCGATCAAAACAAAATCCTTTTCCATTAATAATTGACAATCCATTCATTAACTTGACATTAAGGCGCATAACGGGTCTCGATTTACGGAAAGATTTTCTTCGTACAACGAGCTTTTTAAGAATCTGCGATAGTGCGATCTGCGATTTGCTTTGCAATATCGCAAATCGCAGCTTTCGCAAATCGAAATCATTGCAAATCGCAACTTTCGTATCATCGCAATATTGCAAATCGCAATTAGTAACATCGTGAAATCGTAATATCACGACATCGCAATATCGCGAAATCGCAATATCGCAAAATATAACATATGAAAAATATCCGTTAATATATTTTCTGCGATATGCGATTTGCGATAAATATTTTTCTGCATAGTTTTTTGGATCGCGTGCGATGGATGTGATATTCAAAGAAAGGTTTTATTCTAATCTATCATAAACTTAAGTTTAGTTTAAAGATTTTCCAAAGAAATTTCTTTAAGTCAATGATAGTAAGTTTTATTGAAAATGAAAACAAACACCAATAAATTTTTTGGATTTTTAAACTAAGGGTCCCCACTTATTTAGTATTATTACTAATGCTAAATAAGAAGGGGGGTTGTTGCTGGCCACAACAATTGGCGATTCACTTGGAAGAACCAGTTATCTCTGCTTTTGAATTTTCTAAACTTTTCAAAACAGAAAATTTTCCAGAAAATCAAACTTTATTATAAAAATACAAAGTACATTATGCTTCAATCTATGAATGATATTTCATTTCTTCTATGATTGATTTTGACTATTCACTTCCTCAAGCTAGTCTTTGAATCTACATCAATCATTACTTGGTTTAAAAAGATAAAACAAAAATCTTCTATGTAAATCAGTTTTAAATATGCTCATTTGTCGTAGGTAGAGCCACTGCTGCCAGCAAGCGTTTATAGCCTCGACAGGGTTACCTGTTACCCAGCAATGATCCTGTGTCCCACTTAGAGAAATATACAATTTTCAAAGAGAAATCCATATTCACACTTATTGCTTTTATTTTCTTTTTTATCCTTAAAGAACAATGTCTTGGTTTGGTAGCCAATTTATGACAGTGCCATTCACTTGATTTATAACATTGCTGAACAAGCTGGCTCGTGATGAGACCCCTTGTCTTTTTATTGCTATAATCTTAAGTCATTGCCCTGTTGTGGTATGCATTATTGGCAAAGTCAGCAAGCTATAATATCTATGATCATGATAAGTTGGCTCGTGATGAGACCTCTTACTCTTTAAGTTAAAAGTGTATCATTGGATTATTCCCCGAACTTTGTAATTTTCTAGGTGGGGAGGAAGTCATTGTTTCCTTAAGATAGCTCTGGACGACAATAATAGAGTTTTTGGAAAATAACTTTTCTACAGAGAATCTTCATTTTGTTATTGATACCTTTCATTGGACTGATATAAAACAATCTTTCACCAAAAGTTTCTTTTCATCAAAATTTTCAAAGTTGAAATTAATATCATTTCTAGATTAAAAACTTTTAACTGTATCTTTAGATAATAATGATCAATATTATAAATAGAATTCTATTTATATAAGTGAAGAAATAAAATCTGAAAAAGAGAACTTGTATCTTTTTATGAATTCCAAATGTAACCATTAACAACTAGTTTTATTATGACAAATAAGGAAAATTAATTTATAAAATAGAATGATGATCTCCTATGGAAAATATTTTTTAAGGATCTGTCCATTAACAAGTAAAGACTCTTTTTTCCCTATTAAATCCTGTAACATGAAAGTAGATGGACCTATGATCTCTGCAATTTGAAAAGGACCAAGCCACATTCGTTGAAATTTTGTATGTTTTCCTTTTTCCTCATGAGCCTTGTCCCATTTTAGAACTAAATCTCCTATCTGCAAATCCTTTCTGGTTATCATGTTTGAATCAAAAGAAGCTTTAACTAATGCTTGATGATGAGCATGAGTTAATTTAGCCTTTTCTCGTTTTTCTTCTAACTTAATTATTTCCATCTGCCTTAATTGTAAAGAAGAAGTTGGTTCTTCATCAATATATTGGACTAAGGCTAAATAAGGGATTGTTAGATGAGTTGGAAGAACCACTTTTCTCCCATAAACTAAATTAAAGGGAGAAGTGCTAATAGAAGCCTTCTGTGTTATTCGATCTGCCCATAAAGCATATATTAAATATTTATGCCAATTTTTATGATTTTGATCAATGGTTCGCTTAATGATTTTGATTAAGTTTTTATTCGAGGATTCAGCTAACCCATTTCCTTGTGGATAATAATTGGCAGAATATTTAAGTTTGAAACCTCTATTGGGTGAAAACTCAGTCATATCATTACCAAAAAAATATGATGCATTATCAAACATTAAAGCAAAAGGTAAACCAAACCTGGTGATTATGAACTGATCTATAAACTCGATGATGTGTTCTGCGTTAGCAGTCTTGAGAGGGACTGCTTCTACCCATTTTGTAAAATAATCAGTTGCTGTAATGATATACCTATGTTGTTTAGAAGAATGAGGAACGATCTCACCTATTATGTCCAATCCTCATTGATCAAAAGGTTGCTCAACGTTGACTGGTTATAATGGCAATGATGGTTTCTTTTGTCTTCCGGCTGCGGTTTGACAATTTTGACATTTCCTTGCATAGTTGTGTGAATCTTTGAATAAAGTAGGCTAGTAATATCCTACACGGAGGATCTTATGTGCAGTAGCATCTCCAGCATAATGTCCACCTGCTGGCCCATCATGAAGTTCCTGCAAGACTTTTTCAGCTTCAGATTTCTCCAGACAGCTCAGAAGAACATAATCATAATTCATCTTAAAAAGAACATCATTCACAAGCTGATATTGCTTAGCTTTCAACCTTAAAGCTCTTTTCTTGGTGTGATTGAGATTTGGAGGAGCATATCCATTCTTCAGATAAAATATGATATCAGCATATAATGATTCAACATCGTTTAGGCTTACCTCATATGTTTGTATTTCTTCAGATGGTTTTTTAGAAATAAGCGATGCTCCAACTAGTATTTTGCAAAAACCTTGGCCTCTTACAATAATTTCTGGTTTGATTTCTACATTATATTCTTGTAAATCAGTAACCCAATTGGCTCTTTTCTCACCCACATCTTTTTGAACTAAAAGATTTCTTACCGCTGGAAATGGTACTATGATTTTTGTATGGGTTTTAAGTAGAAACGGTCTGAAATATTTAACTGCTTTGAAAACAACATAAGCTTGTTTCTCCACATCTGAATAATTCAATTCAGATCCCTGTAAATTTGAACTGAAAAAATAAATTGGAGCTTCTGTTTTGTCTTGATTTTCTTGAGTGAGTATTGCAGCATAATATTTATCAGAGGCAAATGTGTAAAAAATAAAAGGATCGGAAAAATTTGGAGTTGTTAAAGTTGGAGCATTGATAATTCCTTGTTTGATCATATTGAATGCCTCATATTCATCTTTTCCCCATTTGAAGTTTGAATTCTTTTTAATCATTGCTTGCAAGGGTGATACAATTCTGGAAAAATTTGGCACAAATCTTTTTACAAAATTAATTTGACCAAGAAAAGATTGCATAGCTTTTTTGTTGTGAGGTAAAGATATTTCAGAAATTTCCTTGGTTCTATCAGGATCAATATGAATTCCAGATTTTGATACTATAAAACCAAGAAGTTTTCCTTCACTTAATGCAAAAAAGGACTTTTTTGGATTAAGTGAAATTCCATACCTTTGACATCATTGGAAGATATGCTTGAGATCTCTAAGATGATTACTTCGCTTTTTAGAATATACAGTTATATCATCCAAGTAAATTACCACTAACTTGTTAACTAATCCCTTGAAGGCAATGTCCATAGCTCTTTAAAATGTCGCACCAGCGTTGATCAGACCAAAAGGCATCTTTTGATATGCATAAGTGCCACATTTCGTTCTAAATGTAGTTTTTAATTGATCATCAGGATGGACTAGCACTTGATTATATCCAGAGAAACCATCTAAGAAAGACATTAATTCTGATCCTGCAATTGCCTGTAATATTTGCTCCATGGGAGGCAAAGGAAACTCATCTTTTTGGCAGGCTTTATTAAGATTTCGGAAGTCAATACAAATTCTAATGTCTCTGTTCTTCTTTCTAACAGGAACCATATTGGAAACCCATTTAGAATGTCCAACGGGAAAAATAATCTTGGCTTTCAATAACTTGTTAAGTTCAGATTTGATTTGATTTTCTAGATTGGGATGGATCTTTCTTAACTTTTGTTGCACAGGTTTTTCATCATTTATCATTGGGATAGTATGCTGAATGATAGAAGTGTCATAAGTTTTGAGTTCATCGTAGCTCCAAGCAAAGACACTTTTATATTGTTTCAAAAGACGAACGTATGCTAACTTTTATTCAGAAGCTAGGCCAAGGCCTAGGTTGATATTCTGTGGTTTGGCATCAGTTCCTAGAGTTAATAATTCATAATTCAAAGTTGAACTTTGCAGTTTTGAATTGGTAGATCTTTTAAATCGATCTTTCAAATCATAAAGGTCTTCTAACTTGACTACTGATTTCGGTATAGCATTATTGGTGCTATCTTGGAGCAATTGTTTGTCATGTTGGTCTTCATCAATTATCTGATTGGTGTAAGATCCTTCAGATGTGAGAAAGTTTACAATATTAGGATCATCATTGAAAATCCTCCAATTGGTAATGTTATCAGGAATTGAGGGTCTAAAGATTAATTCGATTGAAAATCAATCAGGACTAAAGTCTTCTGCAGGAATGAGCTTGGAAGCTACATTAGCTAGGAGGTCTGAACTAGCATTCTGAATTCTAGGAATTGATGAAATATTAAATGCTATAAAATTTTCAGTCAGATCTTGGAATAAAGATTGATAATGTTTTAAATGACCTGATAAAAAATGTATAGTATTGCGTACCTGTTTGATTACAATTTCTGAATCTCCGAAAAATTGTAGATATTTGATATCTAATCCGATTGCTTTGTCTAGTCCTTGGACTAAAGCTTCGTATTCTGTGGTGTTATTAGTGCAATCGAATTCAAGTCTACAAGTTAGCATAATTTTGTTTCCCTCTAGACTAACCAAAACGCATCCTGCTCCTGCTCCTTCATTAGACTTAGAACCATCAAAAAATAATTTCCAAAATAAAGATTTATTTACAGGAGTATCTACAAAATTAATACATTTAGAACTATCTGTTTGAGAAAAATTTTCTATTTGAGATAAAACAGAATGTTCTAAATAAGGTGAAGTATGGGCATTGAAATTTCCTAAGAAAGAATCAACTGAATAATTGCCAATGATATTACTGTTGTATGCAACTGGTTCATTCTCTCCTTCCAATTTTGTTACTATGTATTTCTAATGTTTTTCTCGTTCAACCTTTATATAATTTGGTTTACAATTGTAAGGAAGCCACATATGCGACCAATCAGCTGCGAAATATCCATGAAGTTTTTCTAACCAATCTCTGCTAAGAATTAAGCCATAAAATTCTGGAATGTCTGCAACTAAAATATCAATGACTTGACATACCTTTGGATTTGATGACAATCTTATGGTAACCTGATTTAATTTGCCAATCACTTCAACTTGCAATCAATATAATTGGACTATTCGCACAACCGATTTTTTTGGTTGAATGTTCAACTTTGCACATATTGATTTTGGTAGAATATTAGATGAAGCTCCAGAATCCACTAAACAATTATGCAAATTTTTATTGAAAACTTCATAAGTAAGAAGAAATGGAGGAGTATGAGATCTTGACCTTCCTACAATTAAAGAGATATTTTCTAGATCAACTTTACTGATCACATTAGCTGGAGGTCTTCCCATCTCGTTGGAAGCTTGAGAAATCACAGGATCGGGCAAGGGTTTTTCTGGTACAGCATGTAATTCTTTCAAAAGTACCTTTTGTTGGTGCTTTAACTTGCTCAATTCATAAAAAGTGATGTTAGCCCTAGTCTTCTTCATGTCTTCTATGATATTATACTCCATTTCATCTGGGACAATCAGTGTTCTCGATGGAGTTGATGAATCTGTCTGGACTGGGCTATTTTGAATTACTTTAGATATCGTTTTCTTGGGTGAAATTTTATCTTTATTCAATGAGCTTGCGCTCTTTGACTTAGGAGTAGATTGAGGAGGATCAAGTTGATTTCTACTTCGAGTGCTAACCGGGGATGCTTCTTGATGTTCCTCATCTGGGAGGATGAAATCCCACATACCTTGTACTTCTACAACTTCTTCTTCATCAGTAGTTTCCTCAGTAGCAGTTTCCTCTTCTTCTTCTTCCGATTCAGCATTAGTAATGGCATTTGGTGGATTTGAATCAGTTGAAGGGTTTCTTCTAAAAGGCTTGAAATATTTTTTAGAAGATGTTTCTGCCACTTGTTTCTTAATGTCAACCATTTCGTTAGACATGGTTTTCAAAACTTTTTGCAATCCTTCTAAATCAAATGGATCTTTTGATTGCTTTTTCTTGGGATCTTCCTTAAAAGTGACTTTCTTGGATTTTCGTTCTTCTATCGCATTTTTCTTATCTAAAGCAATGATACGTTTCTCTACCGCTATTGCATCCTTCATGTTTTCTGCTAAAGTTGTTTTGCTAGCCCTATCAACAAAGATTGCTATGTTTGATGGTAAAGCAGAAATGTACCATTCACTTCGCACCTCTTCGCTAGGCTTGGAAACAGTAGGAATTTTGTTTAACAATTTATTGAAACGTGAATTAAAATCCTTGACAAGTTCTTTTGAGTCAGCTCTAAGATTAGATAGATCATTGATCAATGTTGTTGTAGACCTGTCATCACCAAATTTAGTCAAAAATTGATCTTGAAAGATATCCCAGGTAGTGATGGATCCATATGGTAATGAAAAATACCATGATCCAGCTGCTCCTTATAGAGTATAAGGGAAAATTTGGACAACAACATCTTCATTAATAAATCCATTGAGATTTATGGACAGCATAAAATTGTTTATATGTTCTTCTTCTAACATGCCTACTTCAGGATTAAACTTAGGCAGCCATTTTTCAGGATGGGCTGGTAACTGACTCAAGGGTGCAGGCATTAAGACCGCCCCTCGATTATTCCATGGAATTTGGGCCATCGTTAAACTACTAATAGAAGAAAGTGTAGAAGGTGATATCTGCGATTGAGAATATGAGGATATTACAATTACAGATGATTGAGAAGGTGATGTGGAAGTTCTAGTGGAGTGAGGGACAATGGTGTGAAGTGGAGGGGTGGACGGTTGACTTCGTGGTGAAGAGGTCGAGATGGATGATGATGAGGAAAGAGTCTCACTGTCAAACCCTTTAGGTGATTTCCTAGCTCTCTTCCTTGTAGGTAGAGGTAACTCGGTTGGCTGAATGCCAAGTTTTTCACTTTGTAATCTGGTAAGAGGATGAGCAGGATTATATTGAGAAGTTATACTCCCTTGAGATTTATCAGATCTATGAGGCGATATTGAGAATCGCTGAAGTTTATGAATCAAATATTCAACTTCAGGAGGTTCAATAGAAAATTCTTCTGAAAATTTAGGGTTTGTAGTAGTGTCTGTTGCTCTTGCGACTTCTGGCTCTAGATTTACAATTTCTGAGAGCGATGGAGAAGTCGGGGGAGATGGTGAGGGTGATTTACTCTCATAATGGTATTTAGATTTAGATTTACTTGCCATTCATAGTTCGTGGCCCTCCTTCTAGCGCCAAATATGTTGAAGCCCCAAAAATCGGGTCTACAACAAGGGGGATACCCATCCGGTCTGGACCTTGGTTAGCAGCTCCTTTTTCGTTTGGTGTAGTGGGTCCGACTGGGGATAATGGGACCAGTTTCCCAATTTGTATGTGTGTGTGTTGAGAATATATATTTCATTTCTAAAAAGGTTCCTAAGTGAAATGCTTTTATTCTATTTCTAATCTAATCATATGCAAATTGTATTCTAATTTAAACAGAAATATCTAATTCTAAACTAAACCCGGGATAAAATCTTGTTTATGCAATCTAAAATTATTTCAAATAACAATCGATAATAAAGATCATTCAACTGTTATAAGAAAAGGATTCTATAAAAATAAACCACTTCATATTAAAAGTTAGATGAAACAGTTATGAAAAGCATATCGCATAATAAGCTATTCATACATTAAGCATAAACAAATAGTCATCACCGTACAAAAGTGCCAAATGATAACTGAAGCATTCAAGCATCAATATATAAATAAATGAACATAAATATCACTTTTAACATAGAAGCAGAAAAAGTTGAGAGATAAAATTACCATTTATAACTGGTTCTACTCATGAGCTAGAAGCAATAATGATTTATCTCTTCTCAATCCAACATCTACTAAGAGTACAAAAATGCAACATCAGTAGCAGATATTAGACACAGATATCAATAAATCTCGTTCCATTCATTCATCAAAACCTCCTCTGAGGGTGCAGAAGTGCATGTTTTGAGGACAAGTTTTTGACAAATTTTAGGACCCTTCTCTAAATGCATGATAAGGGTTTAAATACTACTAACTAAATCTAATTATAGTTTATTAAAAAAAATTTAGGATTCGGTTTAAATGACCATCCTTTTTCTAGGCAAAAATAATGTAAAACTAACACTAAATCTAAAACTAAAATTAACAACTAAGTACTTGTGAATTTGGTCTTTGAATTTGCAAGCATCCAGCATTGATTTGAGAAGAGCGGGTTGGCCGACTTCAGATTTTAATTGTCCGAAAAGACGGAGTCAACAAGTGTTGGCACGATATTCTCAGTAGAATTAATGATGCAATTAAGAGTACTGCATTGACTGTGTGGTTTTACTAGACAGGTCCACTAAGAATCCTAGTTTAATTTTGTCAATCCTTGAATTGATTTTTCCTTCTCTTCTGCTTTATGTTTCCACTCTATTTGCAATTGTTGTGCTTGTGGTAGGTATCCCGGAATGGTTTCTAAAATTAAATTAAACTTGTGCAAATTTTCATTTACACAATCAGTAATGTGGCTTGCTACTGTAGCTGCTTCCTCTGCTGCTTTTTCTGCCTCTCTGATCTGTGCATCCCATTTATTAAAGAGCATTTATTTATGATTGTCATTGATAATTGGTGCTCCTACTCTTTTTCCTTCCTCTGTCTTTTTCCATGCCAAATAATTAGTAACTCTTTCATTAGTTAAATCATAATCATGTCGTAATTCTACGACATGATTAGTGATTTTATCACTTTCTTGACAAAAAGAGTTCCACTGTGAAATCTTTTGGCATAATATATCTTGTTGTTGCAGCAGTTTATTATTCAAAGAAATAGACTTTGAGATAAAATCTGTAAGCTTGGGGTAGTCTTTATGCATTTCTTGCATAATCTGTATTTTTTTTTTCTTTTTCGGCCAAGCTTTTCTGATACCCGATCTTCATTTGCTGAAACTCTTGCTGTAACTTTTCAAATCATATATGTGCTTCACTGTTGGCATGTGCTTGTTGCAATTGTTGTTGCAAAACTTGTATTTGATTCTGTTTTTCATTTAATAATAGCCTTACCTCAGATTCTTTGTCAATAGTTGCGGAGGCATAAGCTCCTGTAATATGAGATAATTTTGTAAGGTTTTCAGTGGGATCCGTAGTAGGAACTTTCCATAAAACTTCCAATTGTTCTACATCAGTAGAGAGCACACTTTATAATTTTCTCTTCTTTCTTTGCTTCCTTACTACTGCTTTATGTTGCGGGTTGTAGAATATATCCAGAGGAGAAATTTCCTCTATTTTAAGTACAAGCTCGGCAGAGGGAGTAATGGGTATGTGTTCTTTTTCTGTGACATTGCCACTTATTTCTGTAACCAAACCTTTTTCTGTCTGTACGGGAGTTTATATGTTCTGTCCTTCAACATTAATCAAATCATTAAATGTTTCCCATTCTTTATCTAACTAAGTGCTGATAGATGGTTGTTGTACATTAAGAGGTGGAAGATTAAACTGTGGAGTAGTTGAGGTCTGTTGTTGTGAGAGCTCTTTTGATTGAGCTATATCCTTCACTGAGCCTTCACTTTTATCCTGATCAATTTTTTTAGAATGTTCAGAAATTTCTTTGTCAGACTTTGACTTAGACCTTTCTGAATCTGAGCTTCCACTGAGACTGACACTAGGAGTTGGTTCCCTTGCAGGTTCCAAGCACAAATTATCCAAAGGAATAGTGGTCAATCTTCTCTCTGTATACTTTAAACTCTTGAAATTCTTCTGGGGAGAACCGTGTTTGAGCTAAATTCAAAATGTCTTTAAATGAACATTTTTCTTGAAACATATCATCAAAAAGATCTTCTTCTCCAGAAAATACTCTTACTTTGACAACAGTGGTGAAATCCTTGACAATACCATATGGATCAAATAGCCTTCTTGGAAACTTAAACAATTTTAGACATGTAACATTGCTTACTTCCTTAAATGCATGACCAACATCAAATAATGAAAATGCTCCGCAGGACACAGGAAATTGTGGCCAGATGGCTTTCTTTTTATCCTTTAATTCTTTTGTCAAATCTCCGTCTCCACATGTTTGATATGCAATTTCCCGAGATATGAGTTTATCCGGAACATACTTGGGCAAAACATGAGGAGAATCAAAGCTCCCAAAAACCCTCACATAAGTAAACAGTTCTTCTCCAAACCATCTTACGACAGGGAGAATGTCTACTTCTGCTTCAAGAGACAACCTTGGAGCATCCTTACTGTACAACACTCTATACAGTGACAACATTATGCCATGGAAAATTTTGTAAAAATGAGGAATGAATTTTGACTCCCACAATTCTTTGTGATAAACATGGATGGGCAGGGGATCCTGAATTGTCCATTGCCAACCCATTAAAGGGAACTTAGAAACAAAGTAGATTGAATCCATAACATAGGGAGATAGATAAAAAGGAGGATAAATCCTCTGAGAGACGGTCCATTTAGACCGATAATTGAAAATATCCGTGGCTAAATTATCAGACAATATTTTAGCCTAGTCTACAATGGTAGCGTTGACAGCAGCATTTAATAAGGGAAGCCATTCAGGAAAAAACTTATTAATGTCAGGCTTTCCAAAAAGCCTACATAGCATAGCAGCAAAAAAAAAATATGGACAAGTGAGTGAGCCAGTACTGTACATACCATGTTTATCTTTCTTCAATGGTTCATCTCTTCTAGACCATTCCTTGGTGCATTCCACCGAATTGGCATTTTCCTTGGAAAATTTCTCCATAAATTGTTTGTTGTAAGTTGCCTGAGGCTCCGGAAAATGATACATAAGCTTCAAATCTTCTGGAGTGAATGACCCGATGAGCTCTTGACCTTGAGTTTTGAACTGTCTATCTGTGATATCAGTGCTATCCAACACCCATTTTACCATGTCTGTATATGGAAGAATTCTTGGTCTTGCTACTATCCGGTGTAAAAATGAACAAGCCATTTCTGTAAGAGATGCTTCAGAGGAATTACTTAAACCTGCAGTAGCGGCAACATCCATTACTCTTGGGTTTTCTTCTTCAAGAAAATTAAACATACCCTCCCAGGTGGTGATACCAGCATCTTTGTTGCAAGCAGTGTCTGTGTATAAGGAAGCCATCTCTTTATTTTCAGAACTCGGAGCTTTCTCTTTCTTTCCAGAACTCGGAGCTTTCTCTTTCTTTCCTATAATGCTCTGAAAATTTCTTTGTATAGTCTCATGTTCTTCGCGCCTATAGTTTTACGAATTAAGTGAGAATAATGACATGATAAAGGTGACAGGATAGTTTTAAATGCTGAAGGCGTATGAAATATATTATTTAATTGTGAAATAACCTTTCGATCAAAACAAAATCCTTTTCCATTAATAATTGAAAATAAATTCATTAACTTGACATTAAGGCGCATAACGGGTCTCGATTTACGAAAAGATTTTCTTCGTACAATGAGCTTTTTAATAATCTGCGATAGTGCGATCTACGATTTGCTTTGCAATATCGCAAAATCGCAATATTGCAAATCGCAGCTTTCGCAAATTGAAATCATTGCAAATCACAACTTTCGTATCATCGCAACTTTCGCAAATCGCAATCAGTAACATCGCGTCATCGCAATATCGCGTCATCGCAATATCGTGAAATCGCAATATCGCAAAATATAACATATGAACAATATCCGTTAATATATTTTCTGCGATATGCGATTTGCAATAAATATTTTTCTACATAGTTTTTTGGATCGCGTGCAATGGATGTGATATTCAAAGAAAGGTTTTATTCTAATCTATCATAAACTTAAGTTTAGTTTAAATATTTTCCAAAGAAATTTCTTTAATTCAATGATAGTAAGTTTTATTGAAAATGAAAACAAACACCAATAAATTTTTTGGATTTTTTAAACTAAGGGTCCCCACTTATTTAGTATTATTACTAATACTAAATAAGAAGGGGGTTGTTGCTGGCCACAACACTCTGTTAATTCACTAGTCTACAGTAAAGAAGGTGATTTCTCATGTTTAATGCTGGAGGAAGATTAAGATTATGCTCATGAACCATCCTTCTACCAGATCAAGACTGAGGAGCCCTTAGAGAGCCATGAAGCAGGAATCTGGACACTTCATTTTGATGGAGAAAACTCAAGAGAAGGTAATGGAGCTGGAATACTATTGATTTATCCTACAGGAAAATGGGTCCCATTGTCTTTCAAGCTAGATTATGAAGCCACTAATAATGTGGCTGAATACGAAGCACTTCTATTAGGGTTACAGACAGCCAGGAGCATGAATATACAAAGTTTAAAAGTTTTGGGAGATTTAGAACTGGTGGTTAGAAAAGTCAGGAATCAGTGTCAAACCAAACATCCTCGAATGAGGGCTTGTAGGAATGAAGTTTGGGACATGGTAGAGAATTTTTTCTTGGCATTTAATATCCAGTTCATGCCCGGCGAACATAATAGGATGGCCGATTCCCTTGCTGTGGCTGCTAGTACATTCCGTCCACCTTAGAACCCTCTCTTAAGGTATGAAATTGAGGTACGTTATCAACCATCAATCCCAGATAACATCAAGCACTGGCAGGTATTAGAGGATGAAGAACAGGTGAAGAGATTATAGTAGGGGAATTATCCAATATGGAGATTGATGCTTGTGAAGAAGAAGGGACTAAAGATACTTCAGAAAGAAATTGGGAGGAGAAAATGGTAGGTAATAAAGTGTTTCAATTGAAGGGAAATGTTATACCTAGAGGGCTGGTGCCTTTAGAAAAATTATTTAACAAGAACGATGTCCCACTGCAGCCAAGCAAAATGGTAGAAGAAAATAAAGTAGAAGACCTGAATCTTGGTACTGATGCTGACCCCAAAATTGTAAAACTATCCAAGAAGGTCCCAGAAGAATATAAAAATCTATACAAGAAATTATTTGAGTCTTACAAAGATGTGTTTGTATGGTCTGATCAGGACCTAAAAACTTTTGACATCAGTATAATGCAACATAAAATTCTACTAAAGGGAGATGCGAAACCTCATAAGCAGAATCGTAGACAGATAAATCCCCTATTGCTTCCCTCCATTGAGAAAGAAATTAAGAAGTTTTTAAAGGCCAAAATAATTGTGCCATTGAGCTACCCTGAATGGGTGGAAAACCTAGTCCCTGTCCGAAAGAAGAATGGGGAAATAAGGCTATGTGTTGATTTCCGAAATTTAAATCGAGCATCCTTAAAAGATAATTATACACTGCCCAAGATGGATCACATCCTGCAGAAAGAAGTTGGAGCTTCTAGGATGTCAATGATGGATGGATTCTTTGGTTACAATCAGGGGGTTGTACTTCCAGAAGATCAAAAGAAGACTGCTTTCACCACACCATGGGATACATTTATGTATGCCAGGATGCCTTTCGGGTTGATTAATGCAGGAGCCACTTTTCAAAGGGCCATGGACATTGCCTTTGTTGGGGAGCAAGATAAATTTTTGGTAGTCTACCTCGATGATATCATTGTGTTTTCAAAGGATGATACTGAGCACATTGAGCATTTGCGTAGAAATTTTGAGAAATTCAGAAGGTATGGTCTCTCTCTTAATCCTCAGAAGTAATTATTTGCATTAGAAGAGGGTAGGCTTTTGGGACATATTGTAACCAAAGATGGGGTAAAAATAGATCCTAAGAGGGTAGAGGTTATAAATGGCATTTCTCTTCCCAGAAATAAGAAGGAGGTGCAGGTGTTCCTAGGGCGCATTAATTTTCTGAGAAGGTTTATTCCCAACTATGCTGAGATAGATATATAACTGACATGCTGAAGAAAAATAATGAGGTAAAGTGGTCCCAGGAATCACGAGAGGCCTTTTCCAGGATAAAAAATGCTTTTACAGAAGCCCCTGTGCTAGCTAGACCGGATTATGCTAAACCGTTCATGATCTTTTCTTTTACATCACCTCATACAGTAGCAGGAGTTTTATTGCAGAAAAATGAAGAAGGGTATGAGCAGCCCGTCGCCTTCTTTAGCTAGGTGCTCCGTGATGCAGAACTGAATTATAACATATTAGAAAATCAAGCATACACCCTGGTGAAATCCCTTAAAGCATTCCGCATTTATGTCTTGCAGTCCCATATCACTGTATTTGTGCCTACAACAGCTGTAAAAGATATTCTTATCCAAGGGGATAGTGAAGGAAAAAGGGGGAAGTGGATTGCCAAAATACAGGAGTATGAGCTAGACATCTTCCCTACCAAACTGATCAAAGGACAAGGGCTAGACAAAATCTTATCCGAATCAAACTATCAGGCTCTGGGTATAAATCTGTCCATAATAGCAAGTGAGGAATCTGAGGAGAAAGGAGAGCGATAGGGAGTAGAGATAACTACTCCAGAAACACATATAAAGTACCTCACCAGTCAGTGGTACAAAGAGATAGTAGAATATCTCCTCACACTTAGCTGCCCTCCAAGCTGTGATAAAGCTAAATATAGAATGCTAAGGTTGAGATCACAGAAGTACATATTCGCCAATGGCCGGCTATACTGGCGATATTCCTCAGGAATTCTACTCTTATGTCTCACAAAGGATGAGGTAGAGAGTATAATGGCCGAATTTCATGAAGGAATCATCTGGGGGTCATTACAGCTGGAGGGCCACTGCTCACAAAATCTTGAATACTGGTTTATATTGGCCCAAGCTCTTTGGAGATGTTTTTGCCCAGGTTATAGCTTGTGAGAAATGTCAAAGATTTGCTGAAAGACAGAAGTTGGCACCTCTTCCCATGATTCCCGTTCATGTGGACGAACCATTCTGGCAATGGGGAATTGACTTTATAGGTGAAATACATCCTCCATCGAGTGGTCAGCATAAGTGGATATTAACTACCACTGATTATTTCACAAAATGGGTGGAAGCCATACCTGCGAGGAACACAAAAAATGCTGTGATAATAAAGTTCATGGAAGAAAACATCATATCCAGGTTTGGTTGCCCTGCCAGAATAGTAACTGATAACTCCTAAGCCTTCAAGTCTGCAAAGTTTTTGAGCTTCTGCCAGCAGTATAACATCACACTAAGTCATTATATAGCTTATTAGCCACAAGGAAATGGCTTGGCAGAGTCTTCAAATAAAACCCTGGTGAGCGGGCTAAAGAAGGTTATCAACGAAAATCAGAAAAATTGGGATTCCCAGTTGAAATTCGCTCTGTGGGCCAATAGAATTACCAACAAGAGAGCAACTGGGAAATCCCCATATGAATTAGTATATGGGAGGGCAGCAGTATTCCCTATTCAGTTAGCCTTACCAGTAGCCTGACTCATGCAAGAAATTCAAGAAGAGCCCGATGATGTGACCAGGAGAATAAATCAGATGGTGGAGTTAGAAGAAACACGAAACCAGGTAAGTCAAAGGCTGACTGAATATCAAGAGAAGACGAAGTACCTTTTTGATCAGCATGCCAAGGACATGAAGTTGTATATTGGAGATTTAGTGCTTAGATGGGATATCCGAAGAGCTGAAAAAGGAAAACATGGTAAATTCGACCCACTCTGGTTCGACCCTTTTAAAATCATGGAACAAGGTGGAAACAACACTTTTAGGTTGGAAAATTTACAGGTAGAATTGCTTGATGCCCCTGTAAATGGTCAGTTCCTTAAACCCTACTTCTATCTTTGATTCAAGCATAGACAGCCTGGTGTATCATACTGTACATTAGTTTTCTATTTTCATCTTTGTTTGAATAATGTGGGTGTCGTGATGAATCATGAAAAGAAAAGTAGAAGTGCTGAAGAGCAGGGTACACATAGAATATTAACCGGTGGTCTGCGAAGTTCTCGACACGCCCAGGGATGAATGTGCCATCCCCAGGTGGAGCCAATGTTGATCATGTCAACCCCTTGTTAAATTCTGACAAGAAACCCCCTTTAAATCCCCTTTGTTTGGCCTAAAAAATCCTTTTTCCACCTATCATTCCCCTCCTCTAAAATCAAAATTGCATAAAAATTGTCGAAATCACACATTTTAACATATTTAAGGCCTAACACCTTTAGGCCCTAGCCCCCTCAATCTTTTTCTCCACGTGACCTGGGCGCTAGACCAAGCGCTAGCCCGGAGAGCACTTATCGCAGTATTACCCGTTCACCACTCCGATCAATTTTCCGCCGTCCGATCAACCTGCAAATCAACGGTCAGCAGCTCACCTGCCCTTGTGGTCCCCGTGCTGCACACTGTTCAAAATCGGTGGTATCCATCGCACCGCGTTTGGAGGATGGGCGGCAATTTTATTGTCGGAGCGATTCCACTGACCGCCTAACACGTGGCTCTGTCACTATTTCAAAACCGCCCCCCCATTGCGCGTTATCATTCGGCATTTGACTCGGCGCGATATGCATATCAGCCATCTAATCTATGGCTCTCCATCCAATGGTCATCACACCCCGAAGATGTGCGGAAATTAACCCAAGGTATCCGTACCCCTGGCTCGCCATCCGTTGCCCTCTGATATGTTTTCCACCGTCGATCTTCTCCTGAGATCAGACGGTCCAGATTTATTCACACGCCCACCATTGGCTGGTCCTGCCACGTCACCATTCCACATGTGTTCATCACACGCCCATCCCTTATATATACTCCATTCTAAGGCCAATTTCTAAGGTTTTTCATTTAATTTTCTACAGTCCGCCAACCTCCACTAGAGCATTTCTCCGCCATTCCACTGCATTTTTCTGCCATCACCCTGCACTGTTCCACCATTTCACCATGCTGCATTGTCATCCTCGCTATCCCCGATGCATCCACCTTCCCATGCATTTGTTTTCTTGACAATTTTGTGTGTTTTGCAGGGTACGAGCGGCGGTAAACCGCCATGATTCACAGTCTCAATTACAGTAACAGAGAACACTGGAAAGGACCGTTTTTCAGAGGCTATAATTATGGAGAAAGGCCTGGGAAGCTATTACGACATGACCTCCATTAAAGAAGCAGGTTTAAACTCTATCAAAATCCTCCAAAGTAATTCAAAGTGTAGATTTCGCGATCAGAGACATTAATATTGCAGACAGAGAGTATCAGTGAAAGGTAGAGATTTAAAGGCGTATAATTGAAGTTTTTTGAGCCTTAACATAGCCATTTGAAGATAGAATACCAGATCGAAGACCTCGTAGATCACTCAAAGGGTCCATGGACAGAAAAAAATACCCTCAAGGTTGCATTTCAGTAGAATTTTCTTTCCAGCAAGGAACAACAGACTGCCCATGTGGTTTTTATTTCTCTACCGTGTTCCTAAAGAGACTTCCACCCAGTGCATTTATTTCAGAAAGCAGGCCACAGAGTACATACAACACTACATAGTCATCAGGTAGTATGGGCGTGCACGTTTCCGCCATCCTATCTTAATGAGGCAAATTAAATGTTCATCATCCACTTCCTTTACTAAGTTTTCTTTTCTCCTATAAAACTCCCAAAGAACAGATTATTGAGGGTTCCACATTTATCAGAAAATTATGCGGTGAGAGAATTTTTGTATGCATTTTGTAAAAACTCTTATATGAATGTTCAGAGCCCGTTGGGTTTCAGTGTGGAGGAGTTCTGTCTTTAAAGAGGATTCTGGTCTTTGGTGTCTCACAGTGTGTAAGTTTCTCTTATATGTGCTAATTTAATTGTTCATTTCGTTTCATCCGCCTTTCTTGTATCATGTTTCTAGAATGCAAGTGGCTCACTAGTTTTTGGCATGGATTTATCCTAGTTGATACCTATGCTCGAATTAGTCAAGCGCTTTAAATACGGCTCAGACATGATATATTGTTTCACTTTTCACTTCAACCATATTTCTACTATATTAGCTTCTTTGGCAGGTTATTTTTAAAACTCTATTGTCATGTATGGATTCTTAAATTGGTAAGCCCATTACATGGTGATATTGTGTATCTGGATATTCATCTCAATGATATTTAGTATCATCTTACATCTTTCTTACACAGTAAACACCTTCTGATTATGTATTTCTGTGACGTATTTTTGAATCAGCCCTCTTTACAGTAAGCTGCCTCTGAACTGTCTGATGCATTTGTATTAGAGTTCCTCACATATTGCCTCTGCAGTATTCCTTTCCCTATGTCAAGTTTCTGAAGGTTTTGGTCCCATTCAAATTAATATCTCTTGTTTTCAGGAGATAGCATGAGAGCGTTTTGTTGATAACTCCCCCTGTTATATCACACGCTCCTTGCTATATAAAGATTTCCTAGGCACTGGTCTTTCACAACTCAAGGCTATCTCTAGGAACGACAACATGAGGCAATTCCAGGGGGGGCATATTTGTTCAGTAGGAAGCCAGGAGTAGCCATCGGAGGTTGTGAAGGTGGCGGGATATACTGATGTGTCATAGGAGGTGGTGGAAGAAAAGTATGTATGAAAATGGGGATATACTAAACAACGACTTGAGGGGTTGATTGAACTGTTGGAATATGAGAAGTGGAAACCTCTATGACTTCTTTAACTTCTTCAGCTTTGGGAGTGGGATGCAGAAAGAAGCTCGTGGTATCTACAGATTTAGCCTCATCTCTTACTTCAATATTTTCAGGGGAGGAGGTACTAGAAGTATAATCAAGGGTTATTGAAATAGAATCAGGACCTTGATATTGAGCTAATTGAGAGGAGGATGGAGAGTATTCCAGGGAGAATCTGGGAATATCTGTATAAGTTGATTTTCCTTCTCTCCAACTTATCTTGTGCAAAATATTCTTTGGATCAGAAACTGAAGGTGTTCTCAGCTGGGATGTATCTGACCTCAGGTGTGGCTTTCGGGAAGCCAGGACTGCAAATAGATTTATCCTTTGAAAGATAGTGGAGTCGCCAAGGTGAGGGATCTACAACTCCCAACCCTTCCTGCTCACCTATTTTGAAGGGTGGATGAATATTTTTCGAGGCCCAGGGATTTATTTCTTGAAATTCTTTCCCCGAAAACAGTGCCAGAAATATGTTGTTGCTCCTAGAGACAACCTTGAGTTGTATAAAGACTAGTGCTTAGGACATCTTCAATTCAAGGAGCATATGACTCAACTGATTACAGTTGGAAATGTTTGGCTCTCATGCAACTATCACTTAGATGAATGGTTTTAATAAGGGTGGAACCAAGACCCCAAAATTAAACACAACAACTACTAAAACTGTAGAAACTGAGTACAAACTGCAATAATTAAATGCATTAGAAAAATCTAAAACAGAATGTTGTAAATGGGGCCAACTTCTAAAATGAATACACAATTATCAAGTTATATATGAGTAGTGACTATGACAGAATATGGAGTAAGATATCAACTAAAACCGGGCTTATTCCGAGATAAGAATCCATATATACTGGGCTTATTCAGAGATAAGAATCCATATATCTGGGCTCATTTCAAAGATAAGAATCCATTGTAGTTAGTATTAGAAGAATGGCAGAAGAGATATAAAATGAAACAAAGTATCATGCTTGAGCCATATCTAAAACGCTGTAGATGAGTAAATATGATTATCTTCTATGATAAATTCATATTTAAGCATGGGAGCACTCGCATTCTAGAGCATTAGATACCAGAAATGTGGAGAGAAATGAAATGAACATTTGTATTTAAAAACATGGAGAAGTGTTACAAACTTTGAATCATCCAGTGCGGAATCCCCAATTCCAGCAAAACTTCTTATTACTGAGTCCCTACAGGATCTTCAAACATCCACTATCAAAGTTCATACAACATACATACAAAATACTCAAGCTCAGTCAGTCCTTTGGAAAATCTGGAACCTTTTGTTACTATTTTCTTCCTATTTTTATAACCTATGATTCCTAATGTGCGAGAAGATATTTTGGGAAAATATCTTCCCCATGTGCTTGTATGTTGTTTCAAGTCTAAATCAAAAACAGAAAATATGATGAGGTAGAATTGCCTCTCATCATCTTAAAACGTAGGCCTAAAGCCATTTCTAACTGAAATGTAAACAATTTACTAAACTGAAAGTGAAAACTATAGGAGTGAAATAAGGATTTCACCCGAAATGACAAAGTGAAAAGAACATAAGGTAAAAAGGCCAAACAGGCCCAGTCATGAATAATCATTGCTGTTTTATGAGGCAGAGCCCCTACTGCTGCTGGCGAAGGCAATACCGTTAGTCATGGGAAGGACTGGCCTTTTGCGTTGGAGAATGCAGTACTGCTAGTAGTGGAAGAGTTGGCCTTTTGTGTTGGAGGGTCTTATAGAATGGCCAATGGCCATGATCCATCGACTGAGATGTGAAACTGACCCTTTTCATATTTTTTCTCTGCTTCCTGTGCATGGAGGATCGTCATCCTCGGCCTCGAGCTAGTGTGATTGGCTATGAGATGGCAGGTGTACATAAAATGCCATGAAAACCTACACAGACATCAAACCAATTAAATAAATATTGCGATGAGGGGTAGAATAATTCAGATGACTCGGCGAGGGGTTATGGAGCGATGCGGGGGAAGTGAGAATGCAATGATGGAAGGTAAAACCATGGCGGAGGTGAAAACGAGGGTTTAAATAAAAATATGGCATGGAAATATGATGGCGGTTTCGCAGAAAACCGCGAGTGGTTTTCACGTGGGGGCTGAGTGCTAAGTGGTATCGGGCTAGAGGCATGCGATACGTGTTAGGGAGCAATGCGTGTCTTCACAAAAGCCGCCCATTTCGCATCGGAGTTGTGTGTTGGGGAGATGCTATGAAATGGATGCAAAAATGAGTGGGAGCCATCAGATAAGGGAAATATAGATCAACGGCTGCAGATGAATGCAATGGACACACTTGCGCAGTCGAGTGGGACCGGTAATGACGTCAGCAATTTTGTCGCATAGCAGGATGATCAAATGTGGGGTTATAAAAGCGGGAGTGATGTGGGTCGTTGGATGAGAGAGATCAATGGTCCAGATCAGAGCAGGGGAGTGTAATTTTGGGTGAGTGGTAGGGAAATTAGCGATCGAGCAGTGGAGTAAGCACCGTTGGATCATGATGGACATCAACGGTGGGGATCAACTGCGGGGGTGCTTGGGGGTACGGATCAATTTCTTGGCCTGTGCCTCCACAGTAAATCTTAGCCATTGATCTGAGATCTTTCGAAGTCAAACAGGTCAACTGCGGAGGCACTCAAGGTGTTAACTCATGTGCTGATAGTTCCTCTAGGTAGAGTAGAATATTGGCGATGACCGATGGATCAACGAGGTCAGAGGTGGAGATAACGTTGGAGAAGAAATGAGCAGGGCGAAAGGCAGGGATGTGCTGGCTGTTGGATCAGGATGATCAACGGTCTAGAATGCATCGTGGAATCATACAAGGGCATGAATGGTGTGAGGGGAGGAGTGAACCACGATGTGGTGATGAAGCGATGACCATCCGATCAAGAGGATCGACGATCTAGATCATATTGCGGCTTCACGGAAATGAATGGATGAGGCGGGGGATAGAGAAATAGTGAGACAGCCTCGACCATTGGATTGATTGTGATCAACGTCTCAGATTATATCAGTGGGGAATGAACATCGGTAGTGAGAAATAGATTGAAAATGGAGTGCAGTGATATGCAATGTGCGATGGATGGGGGTAGCGCGATGGAGTGATGACCGTTGGATCTGCGGAGATCAATGGTGAGGATCTCTTCGGCAAAGATGAACCTCGGCAGTGAAACAAAAGAGAAAATGAGTGGATTTTGGAATCAGCGAAGTCCGATGGTTGAAGGAGGCTTAAGGAATTTTAGCCGTCGGTCATAGAGCGGGGTTATATGAGAAATGGGGGCTAAAGGCTTAAGCCGAAAGGTGCTTAGAGCCCTGATATGTTAGAATGAGTGCTTTTAAAGCATAAAAGGTGGATTTTAAGCCTTTTCAAAGGTTCTAATAGGTGAAGAAAGGGCTTTGACAGCCCATGGGGTCCTTGTTGTATTTGCTTTGCAGTATAAGACTCTTTATCATTAGACACCCTAGCTTAGTGAAGGATGTCATAACAACAGACTCCATGTTGCATTGCATTACCAAAGTGATCATAGTTTTCATTTGTCATTTGAAAATCTATATATATATATATATATATATATATATTATCAAAGAAAGGAAGAAGCACAACACTTGAGAAATGAAGTCGAAGAAAGCCAAGATGTCTTCGCTTCTTTATTCAAAATGGCTTCAAATTCTACATTTTTTTTTCTCACACATATTCTTTCATATTAATCATAATTTGCAGATGAATTCTTTGACATCAAAAGATTGATATTTTCTTGGGTTTCCTTTTAATTATTTTTAGGTCACTCTACATTTAAGAAAAATTATATACTGCATTTTTTTTTATCAATAAAATAAGTAGGCTTTTTCTCATTTTTATAGGAAAAGATATTTATTAAATTCAAAGATTGGATTGATTACTTGCATGGTTGTGTGTAATTAACTTCTTGTGCAAGATTTTAGCTACAGAAACCGCATAAATCTGCAGCTGAAAAACAATTCTGCAACTAAAAAACCCTGTTGAAGCATGATGCAGGGAAGAAGAAGAACCATAAGAGCACTTTATCTATAAGGGTCGATTGGAAAATTTTGGTTGAATATTGTTTTGCAGGAATCATTAAGCATTAGAAAAATAATATTTCTTTATCTTTATTAAATGCTATGGTTCAAATGTAAATTGAGGAAATGGTGCATATCATCATTTTTTTTTTTAAATTGGATTTGTCATCGAAATCATGAAATTGGACTAAATATTATGTATTTGATTTTATTAGAATATGTTTTATTTGTCCTTTAATTTTTGCATAGATATCGAGAAGAAATTGATCACTTCTCCTTTGAATATATTTACGTTTTTACATAAGTGCCAAGTTTTTTTGCAAATTCTATAAAGAAGACTAATCTGTGCACGATTGGTTTTCGAAGACCAATTTCGAGAAAATAATGAAGAAAATGAATCCATGTCCATTATCCATGAAATCCATTACCTTTACTCCCTCTCAAAATCACAAATCCATCCAAGTATTTTATGTATGATTACAATCATTTTTCCTAACAAATTTCCTATGTTTTTCCATGAATTCACATACATTGCCCATTTCATTTTCATTCATTTTCCACCCCTAACTCATGAATAAAATCAATAAGCTCACTTACATGCTAATTAACTCCATTATATTTTTCCTTTTCATGTTCATTTTCCTTTCCCAAATAAATCCTGCTTCAAAGCAAACTGTATATCTATAGTCCTTTTTGAGTCTTAAAAATATTTTCAAAAAGTACCCTAAGGCTTGCATGCCTTAATGGCAAGTTCTCTTGCCAACAAAAAATAGGAATACATTAATGTCCCTTGTTTGATGGATCTTCTAGGTGACTCAACATCAGCCAATTTATTTGTACCTAGCAAGATGTGCTTAGGAATCTTGACTCTCATTTTCATCAATGGTGAGAGGTCTCGTGTTGATTAGTGGCATATATTAATGGCCACTAATTCAACAAATTCTTACTATGTTCGACATTAGAAAATTCATTCACACAGATAAGAATTGTGCCAATGTGTGATAATGAAATAAAGACTATCAGATCCATCATTATTCAACATTTGTAGTAGATGTAGCAGATTCAACAAATTCAGTAGCAGTAATAAAGACTTACTTTCACAACTTCATCCACTATTTGAAAAAACAATTTAGGAAGCATCAAAATCCGATTTTTGAAGCAGCTACATATGCACATCTTATCCATTTCATAGGTAGGTGAATGTATGTTCTTTTCTAACTTTTTATCATGCAATTCCTTAAAATTCTAAAGTTGTAATTTTTGGAAAAACACTTCATAACATTCCTTTTATCACTTCATAAAATTTCAAATACCATCAGTTGGGGGAAAGGGATATCACTTTATATATTTCAATCTGATGTCACATTCCACATCACTTTCATATAACCAACATAAAACTACTATTGCATTAAGATTAAAAAAGATTATATGTTTTTCAAATCATCAAATTGATGAGCTTGTTAGATGGCTAATTAAAAGATAAATTCTCAATGTTTTCAAGATATTTGGATGCAACAAAGAATAAACAAAGTGTTGTTACATAAGAACCAATACTCATCAATTTTGGTTATCACACAAGAACCAAGCATAAAAAAATCAATCTTGGTTGTCACACAAGAACCAACCGTAAAGATGAATGCTGCAATCCAATGTATTTCAAAGAAAAATTTGCAAAAATAATGAAGTTATCAAATGCTATGATCATGCAAATTTAAAGGAGAATTAATACAAGCCAAAGCTCATTCAAAAGCAAGACAATTCAAAAGGATCAAATGAATCAATGTAATAGGTTGCATGAGGACATGCAATAACTTCAATTGGGGGGTATGTTGGATTTCATAATTGTCCTTAAAAGGACATCCACTTCCAACATCATGTCCATTCTATCACCTCAATTTCACCACCATGTCACTACATTCATCTCACTTTCATCATCATTTGGGTTACCCTTGTGTTTTCTAAAAAATATTAATTTCCAGTGTTTTTAAGTGAATTTGTGATCAAAAGTTAGGAAATAATATGCATATGCTTATGCCTTAAAAGTGGAAAGATTTTTGTGACATGTGAAGGTTCATTGGAAGTTTCTGAGGCGCCATTTTGTGGCCTCCCATGATCAAAGTCGAATTCCCTCACGAATATTTGAAGATATTCCACATGGAGAAGATCATGCAATATAAGGTGATGTGTCTTATTGGTTGAGACAATTGTAGATATATGGAAAGAATAGTGGATCTCCATTATTGAGTTTTCTTCTCAAAGCTTGTATAAATAAGAGTACTCTCTCCTATCATAAAAAGAGAAGAAGGAATGAATCGTAGAATGTTTTGTAAACAAAGCTTGAGATAGAAGGGGATGTAAAGTAAAGATCTATTGATGTAATGAGATTAGGAGTGTAGATTTCCATTTTGTAAAGTTGTGAGCTTATAAATAAAGAAGGTTCTTTTCTATCATTGTGTTTTAGAATGTGATTTTTGTGAGTTGGAATGCTATTGGACAATGGAAGGGCCCCCATCAACCATGTGCATCCATTTGTAAATTTGTAAGTTTAATTAGTTTGGTTTACTTTGATTCATGCAAATAGTTTAGATTTCCATTGAAAATGTTATTTTATTTTTAAAGTGTAGATTAGTTATTTTTCATTGCAATTGATATTTCAACTATGCAACCATAGATTGACATTTGAATTATGCAAAGTGTGTTTAGATTAGAATTCAATTACGCAAAGTTTGTTTAGATTAGATTTCAATTATGCAAAGTGTGTTTCCCTTTATTAAAATTAGTTTAATTATTATATTAGATTTATTTGACTAATCCCTAGTACAGGTGCACCTCATAGTTTATGAACTTCCTGGTTGACAATTTATGTGGGAAATAAAAGATAATTATTTCTCCCAACAGTACTTTAAGATCTCTAGTCTTGATTCGTATACAATAATAATTTAAAGGATTATAAATGGAAATTTTGGATTGAAGAAAGTTATATTTGACATTAAGGAAAACGAAAATGGGGTAAATCGGCTTTGTAAGGGAGTTGATTGACTTTATTTGTGGGAAGGATGAGTGAAACTGATGCAGGAAAGTATGAAAATTGCGAAGGGAAAAGAGTTTTTTGGTTGTAGGGAGATGGAAAGTTATGGATCGATTGTAAACTTAGAATGAGTGGAAATGGTAAAATTAGTATCTAATAGAAATGGTGTAATGGATCTGATTCGACATGAAATGAACAGGGTCTTGTGAAAGAAACTTGGTCTTTGAAAGGAACTTATGCACATAATGATCCTCTTTCATCATCCTAGAACCTACAAAACTTAGCACTTTTCTGCAATAAAATGTAAGACTATCAAGAGAGAGAGGCGATTACTCTCTCTTCATCTGATATATACACAAAAAACTCAGAAATATTACTAATAAAAAAAATTCAAGAAAAAAGAAATGAAATTTTACCTGTTTCTTACTAATTCTGAGCTTGAGACCTATTCTCCATACACTAAATGCTTCAACAATAGATCATAATCCAATTTTTTAAAGATACTAAATTGTTTCGATTCTATAGCTACCGAAAACATGGATCATTGTACTACCTTGCGACTTTACAACTTGCAATTTAGATTCGAATGATGGTTTTTGTAATTATCGCAGTTGGGTTTTTAATATTTAGAGGCTTTTTATGCAGGTCTAAGCCTATAATTTCACTTTTACTTTTTATTTAGCGCTCCACCCTTGTCCTTGATGTCGTGGATCAAGAAAATGCTCAATATTCAAAATTGTTGGATAATTTTGAAACTAGAACCAAAGCATATATATCGTCGTTCTGAATCCAATGCACTTCATTTCACTGAAATCTGACTTCGGATGCTCCTGGAATCTGGTTTTGATCGTTTAATGAAACAACTAATAAAATGAATTTTTAATTTCAGGGATGTCGAGTCAGCAATCTGTACGCTGACTAGGTCATGACACTTGACACATTTTCAATGATCGATTATTGACCAATACGTGATTGATACTTTTCATTTTTTGGTTGGCTTACATGTGGTAATTTCTCATTGGTTCATGGGTTGATGTGGTGAGCCAACAAGGAGGTGTCACATGGACCAACCATTGGTTGCCACGCCGCCTCCTGTGGGTGGACTAAAATTTTTGTGAGGTCAGACGACCTCTGCAAGAATTTAACCTGATACCTGTTGCCAAAAACCAAATCACTTTACCAACTATGCTACCATATTCATTGTTGAATTATACTCCCAAATATATATGTAAAGTTGAATATCCATGCATTTGGGGGATAGGATTGAGGCTAAGCCCTATTCCTGGGCCCTCTAGTGTCATATGAACATATTTGTTTGATCTGGGAGCTTATATCAACTATCCTACAATTTCACACGTAGGTTAGGAAGGCAAAATTCACGTATCGTCTCAGTTTGGGTTGAATTGTAGGCTTATTAACAACAGAAATGGGTAGAAACTTGGAACAATCATATGTTTCTCAATATTTGGCCAAATGAGGTGCAAAAGGTGTCAAAACAGGGGTTTTCGATAGTTATGGATCCCTTGGAGACATCATTTTTATTGTTTAATCTTTCTAAAGGTTTGTAATTATACCTTTTATTATGAATTTAGATAACTTTTCCAAATTTTATTGAATTTTTTTAAAACTAACTTGGTTCAATTTCCTTTTATGATCTTCGATATTGCAGGGAGTGCAGGAAGAGATCATACTCAGAAATATTTAAGCTCTTTATTCAATTGTAATGTGAAATTTGAAATACAAAACATAAGGATTTGATCTATAAATTCATATTGTGGCTCTCAAAACTCTATATCTTCTCCTCTTTTCTCAAATATTCCTTCTCTTTCTTCATCCTCCTGCAAACCATTAGTGAGTTGTGTTGCTCTTACTGCACCACCAAATAAAAAAAAAATTGAAATAACATGAAATCTAAGAAAATACATCACAAAACTTGATTGTATTCATTACCTACTCTACTCTACTAGAAATAGAAGATTTTATCAAGTGTATGTATATTTCCACTGTAACCATGTGCGTAACACGATTAAAAAGATATTCATGATCAGATTAGAAAAATATGCATTAAAAATAATCAAAGCATGAAAGACCAATTGTTTAGATAATGAAATCAAGAAGTAAATAAGGAAGAACATTCTTCAAATCTTAATTTCCTGTGAATTACTCTAACTACTTGATAATTCTTGTTGCACACACACACACAGAGATATATATATATATATATATATATATATATATATATATATATATATATATATATATATATATATGTTGAAATTTAATATGAAAAATGATTTTAATATGATTTCAACTATGCATCTAAAAATAAATGAAACTATAAGGAATTTTCTAAACTTAAAAATGAACACCTATGTATACCTCCCCGGTAACAGTGCCAAAATGTTGGGTGATTTAATCGTGAGTTAAATCCCTGTCATTTAATTGTCAACTAGAGGTTTCATAAAATAACGAGGTATACTTGTACTATATGTACTAGGTTGATATATTTCAGATTAGATTAATCTAATGCAATTAAAACTAAAAAAAATCAAATTCAATCAATCTAATTCGAATTAAATCAAATCAAACATAAATAAATTGAAATCAAACTAGCATAAAGGAAATCACATTTTGCATGAAATTGAAATCACTCTTGTAGAATTGAAATCACACCACACTTGCATAAATTAAATCACATCATACTTGCATAAATGAAGTGACTCCATGATTGCATAATTGAAATCATGCTACGTTTGGATAACTAAAATCACACTTGCTGAAAAGAAATGAAATACCAAAATTATACTATGTTAGCAGTATGTAAACTAGGGTTGATTGGGGCCCTCCATTACTCATCGAACACACTGAACAACTATCACATCTTGGAGATAAAAGTGGTAGTATGTATTTCTTAAAATGATTACAATATATTACAATAATTATCTCTCCTCACTCTAAAAATCACATCTTGAATGGAAATTGTAACCTCCAACTATCAACTATCCATTTGCTACCTCTAATCTCTAACAACTAATAATTTACAACCAGCCATTTACAACCCTTTGTTTGAAGGGTGCACTCCTATTTATACAAAAATTTAAGATAACTATAGATCCTCAAATCTCTCCTAAATCCACATTTATCTCATGTGGTTATAACCAATCTCCCAAAAATATAAGATACAAATCCTCTTCAAATTCTCTCATAGTTTCGATAAGGACACATATCAAGGCATCCATGATTATTCTCCTTTGAATGTGCTTAGATCAATGATCCATATCTTCTTCAAATATTCTACAAATCCTCATGAGCTGGAATTTGAAATCCGAATTTGTACTTAGGAAGCGAAGTAGGACCCTTCTAGAATCTCCAAGTGGGCCTACAATATCAAAAAAATTATACCACTTTTATGTATATTTGAAAACATGGTAATTTTATAATATTTAATCACAAATTCACTTAAAATACCTAAAATAAATGACTTTGGAAAATATAATGCTAAAGTACACATATGATCATGAAAAATATTACTTAATGTAGGGTTATGTAGCTGGAGAATGAAGTATGAGCTACAAAATGAGGGTGAAATGATGGAAATGTCGGTAGAAGTGGATGAAATTTTGGAGAATCAAGAGGTAAAATAGGCTAGGTTGATGCAATGGATGAAAACTATTATTTCATTGTAAAATGGGATGATATAAGTGAAATTCATATTATGAAAAAACACAAGTGTATTTCATCAAGTTTGTAGGCATATATGTGTTATTATCTTCAAGAAGAGTTTTCTAATACTTCTTATGTACTTTTTCTAAGCTATGCATTTCTAGGTTTTTAGCTTGGTAATAATTATTGTAGCCTAAGGAAAAGTAGGAATTAATATGGGTGCTGATAAGGACACTAAACTTGGAGCAGAAATATATGGTTCAATTATCAAGGCAAACATTTTTCCTCAACCTTTATTCCTACAAGGAAATCGACTTTTGAATCAAGAAAAAATCAATGAAATTTCTAACAACAATGGTGTCCTACAATAATGAAGCTAATATATGGCTTGAGCATTTTTACAAGAAATGTTCTTAAAAATGACAACTTGGAGCCAATTGTGAAGGAAATCTAATATTTATTTGTGACTAAGAATGTGTTAGTGGAAATTTCCTAAAGCTTGTAAATCAGTAGCAGCAAATCTTGACAAAACAATTTAGGGTTGTTTCATAAGAGTTTCTACTACTTTAGAGAAAGCAATGGAATAAACTCTTCTTCTTCAAATTTTGACACCCATACATTATATGAACATCTTGAAGGATGTGCACGCTATCAAGGAGCAAAGGGATCCATATGTTATTATGTTTGTTAGTGTAAATGGGGAGGGGAAATCAACAATCCATGTGAGGGTTGAATATTGGTTTTTGTAGCATGAACTTAGAGTTATGATGGATGTTGGTTATACATTTCAGTCTAGGGCTATTGTATAAAGTTCATATTCCTATTTTTTAGGATGTATATGAGAAGAATCCAACAATTGTTGTAAAATAAGCCATTCATGAGGCCTATTGAAATAAGTAATATTTTTTTTCTTGTAGGTACAATTTGAAAATGTTTCCAGTCTAAAGACTCATTAATTTCATATGGGATATGTATCTATTCATATAGAATCAACAAGGGTTGAGATATTTAATGAAATTCTAACAACTCAGGGAGGTTTAATGATAAATGACATGGTATTGTAATTTCTAGGACAATGGTTAAGATAAACCAAACTAAGATCATGTTCTTATTATTATCAATAAAAATACGTTTAGGCACATTTGATAACCAAGGGGCGAGGGTTTTTTGTCTTCACCACTTTTAATAATACATTACATGAATAACAACTAATAAATATGAAAAATTGTAACTTTGAGATATAAATAGAAGAATAAAAATGGGAAGAAATGGACCCTTGTTCCATATATATCAATATAGAACTCTCATAGAAATGTGGAATGTGGCATGAATGAATGACCGAATGATAGCTTGAAGAGAAAAATTTAATCATCCATGAAGGATGGAGGAAAATAGACATGAAATGGAGAGAATGATCACCATGGCCTTGTTTATCATCTCATGCAAGCTTCCATGACCTTAAAGTAGCATTGGAAATAAGTGCTCTAGGGTTAAAGTTTATTCTCCTCGTGACTTATCTTCTATGATAATGTAAATATTTATTTTCATAATGCTAACAATTGTGCAAACAACGATTTGAGAATATAATAGGAATTATACATTCAAGAGTCATGGGGATAGGTGAAAGGTCAGAGGAGAAGGTGAAAGGTCATCCTCCTCATCTATATAAATGTAACCTCATGCCTCATTCAGGGGGCATTTAATAATTGGGCTATGACTAGAATTACATAGTTGATTTGTGCTTAAGGAGCTATAGGCACTTAGCTTTGGGCAGCTAGTAGGGTGAATTGCGACGAGGGTAGATATTTTCTTTGGATGATGGTATGAACAACCCTTGTTCCACTACTAGGCCTAGATGGACTTATTGAATAAGTACTCAAATATGTAGCATGGATAATAATGAGGTTCTTCACATTAAACATTAGATTTCTCTGTGTCTTTATCATGGTTATATTGGCTTTCCTATATTTCCATCATATTTATATGTGTGATTTCATGTGAGAAATATGTTATTGAACTCATTCTTATCTTATCGATTTCATGCCCACTTTGAATCTTTGTGTTTTTATTCCACACAATTTTGACAGCTTATTATGAATTGATTTGCAATTAACCTTTGGCATATTCATGTTCATGTATATCTAATATGGTTTTAGCTTAATAATCCTTCTCGTGTCATGCTTCTTCTTGTTTATTTGTTGTTATATCCTTTTATCTCATTTTGTAGGTTATTAATTGTGGGTTGACCTCATTCCCATTGCTTAGTCATTTCTTTCTTTATTTTTCTCTCACATCAACGCATTCAACAACGAGGAGAGAAACTTAGCCAGGCCTACATATCTATTAGGTCTCCTATACCAAACCCTATGAGTTCTAGTTGGGATTTCACACTGGGGAGACCCCCTAGCTATTGGCAGGAATTTTTTACCCATCAACATTGAGGAAAAATAGGTTATAATATAAAGCTCCATGGAATAAATTGTTCACAAATATTCTTCTAAACACCCGAGATCTTCCACTCCTTTGACATCAATGAAAACATATTTTCAACATATTTGAACAAGGTGTTATTCAAGCAAGTAATCTACCATGTGCATCACCCATTATAATCGTTCTTAAGAAGGATGGTACTTGGTGGATGTGCATTGATTATAATTCATTAAAAAAAAGTATTTTTAGGTGCAAGTACACCCTAAGCATGATATATAATATGTTGTATCAATTACAACACAACTAATGCTTCACTACAAGCCTAATACTTCACTATGTCATGTTAAAAATCAATGTATCACCAATTTTGAGCTACATAATAGGATACCTAGAAGAATAAAAATAACATTGATCAAAACATTTTCATGGTAGAAAAATTTGCAACAATTTGAAATAGAAAAATCTCATTTTCCACCAACATGCACAAACCGAGAAAGTGGACTCCATTGTCTTCTCTATAATCTCTTAGGTTATCCCAGTTTCCTTATAGGGCTTTAGGAAAGGCTATCCAGGAAGTATTCATTCCTTAAGGCTCTAAGAACCTTAGTTGCAACAATTATGTCTCCAAAATCTACACTCCAAAGTTTCAACTCTCACAAAAGAAACATAATGAGGATTGTATACTCAAAAAAGCGAATTCCTTATAATTATACTCACATAAGCTCACAAATTTTCCCCAATTCAAGTTATAAAGAACACATAAGTTTCATGGAAATAGAAATATCGCAATGGAAATATGGAAATAAAAGAGTAATGCTAGCATCTATAATTCCACGAGAAAATGTGAAAATGAGGTGAAGAGTGGTAGCTTCCACTAACACCCTTAATATTTGTATACATGATGCCCTTTTGGCACATGATACTCCCATAAATCCACTAATACATTCTTATGAATTTCAACCTCATGCTTTAGACTTTAGGAACTTAACCCACACATATTTGACTGAGATATATCATCCACTAGTTATATAAAATCATGAATTTATGTTGATTTCATTCCCTTGTGACTTAGCTAATATAACATTATTTTATTATTGATGTAGGAGCATTAGAGCTTCCAAGTCATCAAGATTTTTAGAGAAAAAGCTCCAAACCAGATTTCAACATGAAAAAATAATTTTATTTCATTATTGTAAATAATTTTAATTTCTTTATTTATAAAAAAAATATGGATAGATATAATATAGAATAGATAATATTTTAGTGTGAGAATCTACCTTGAAAAGCATGAGATATTCTAAGGATATATTGAATGAATTTAGAATTTAGAAAAAATTGATTTATGGCGCGATTTATAGATGATTTACAGACGATTTATGAAGTTATTTATGGATGATTTATGGAGTGATTTTAGGATTTATAAAAGTTATTTAACTTCTTAATTCTACTTATTGTAAGCCTATGGGGAATGGCAACTCATATCGAAACGGAATGTAGAATTAGGTCATAGGAGAATAGATCAAGATTTTTATAATGTATGTATAGTTCTGGTGTTTATTAAGGAGAAGAGGAATTCATTAATTTTTGTGCTTTGATTCTTTCTGTTTATAAATGAATACATGGATATCTAGTGTTTTTTTACATAATGTGAATGATTACTTATTACTGTACATGAGTCTTAAGAAATATGTGTGAATGATTGTAAGAGAAATAACAAATTGTTAATTTTTTTAGAGTAGAGTTGAGTTGCGAGAAAATTCAAATTTTCGTGCATCACGTGGTATCAGAGTAGGAGAATATGCTCAAATATTTTTTCATATATCAACAAGAAAATATTTATTAGCAACAATGATATGAGAATTGTGGAAAAGGAATTCTAACATATAATGTTGTTGTGATGGAGGAAGAAGAGTTATTGAAAAACTTAAAGAGAAAGGAGTTCTCAAAAGGGATTCCACGGGAGGGGAAAATAAAGCAAAATATTACAATCTTAGAGGATATATCTCGGTGAGCCGTGTGTAGCAAGAAAGAGACATATTACTATAAAGGTTATCTGTAGTTCATAGTGGGCAGAGGAAAGCTCATAGAGGAAGAGGGCAAGATGAAGATGATTATGGATAGTCATTTGAAGAATTAAAAGGGAATCCAAAAAGATTCTAAAGAAGTTGGCATAAGGAAAATTAGTGATGAAGAATATGAGAAGGAAATTGTCGAGATACAAGAAAAGTTGAATGTGCTTACAAAGTTGTTGTAGCAGAATGAGGAGAACCAAAGGTATGGATGGAAGCTAAGGAAAATTCTCAGGTGGAAATTTGAAAGGTTATGGGTCAATAAGCAGACAAAAAGTGAGACATAAGTTGAAGGAATAACTCAAGTCTACTTAATATGAGGAGATAGTTCACAAAGGTGAACCTGAGGAAGGAGAAATCAATGGAAAAGATAACAATGTTAGTGGAGATCTGATATTTGAGACATCATATGAGGCTAATGTTTTTCCTGATGGTTTGTTTACAGTTGCATGTGTTATTGATGATGAACAACCATTTGAAGCTATCACGAATGAAGATGAAGATAGAGGAGAACAAAGTTCAAAATTTGTTCTCAATAGAGTGGAGGAGAAATACTTAAATGGGATGCACGTAAGGAGTAATGAGCTGATGGAAAAGATAGATTTTAGTCTTCACATTCATTGTGTGCATGCATATGTGGTAGAAATGATTATCAGTTTTAAATAGATGAAAGTAGAATAAAAGTTGAGGGTGAACACTTGCAAAATTTGTTTTTAACAAGGATTTGACAAAGTCAAAGGAGGAAGATTTTGTTGGTAGCATGGAGACATAACTTTCTCAACAGGGTGAAGTGAGACAGAGAGTTAAGAGAGAAAATTTAAAAGCATGGAATGAGGATGAAATTATGCTTGGATGGTTTCATATTTTGTTTGTTTTCATGGTTAGAAAATTTTCGCTTGAAATTGTTAGCATAAACATGGTGAAGAAAAATGTCTTGCAATTAGAAAAGGAGTGGAATTATGGTGGAATTTTAGAACCAGGTGCAGAAGGATAACAATATAATGAAATGGATGATCAACTACAAAAAAAGTTTTGGATCCTCGAGTATTCAAAAATTAATGAAACATGACTAGGACGTCATGTATTTTTTCTACCTTGGGAGTCTCATGCAGGAGCATTAGAGCTTCCATGTCATCAATATTTTTGGAGACAAAGCGCCAAACTAGGTTTAAACATGGAAAAGGAATTTAATTTCCTTAATGTAAATAATTATAATTTCTTTATTTCTAAAAAAACTATGGATAAATATAATACAAAATAGATAATATTTTAGTGTGAGAATCTACTTTCAAAAGCAAGAAATATTCTACGGCTAAATTTAGTGACTTTAGAATTTAGAAAAATATCATTTATGGAGTAATTTATGAATTATTTATGGAGTGATTTTATTATTTAGGAAAATTTTATTTATGGAGTTATTTATGGGTGATTTATGGAGTTATTTTAGGATTTAGAAAATTTATTTCATTTCTTAATTATACTTATTGTAAGCCTATGAGAAATGAAAAATAATGGCTAAAATAAATGTAGAATTAGGGTAGAGGAAAATAGATGAGGAATTTTATTATATATGTATAGTTTGGCATTTATTAATGAGAAGAGGAATTCATTAATTGTTCTACTTTGATTTTTTGTGTTTATGCATCAATGAGTTTTGGGATATATCCTCAGAAACTTAACCCAAGCTAATATAAGGATATTAATTTGGCTTAGGAATTATTTATTTATTTAGTCCCCTCACCTTTCCATCCTATATTTTCCTAGTCCCCTATTCTCAATTTTTATTATATTTTGTTACTGTGATTCTATTTTAATAGTTATCACATACATACCATTTTTTCGTAGCTAGGATATTGCCTAAAAGCATTAAAGGCACTTAAACTTAAGAACATTATGTCTCTCCAACATAAAATATCATTTGTACACTTACACTTAACAACTTGGGGATAAATAATTGTTTTACATATCCATTCAAATAACAAATTCTCAATGATTGAATATCAAGAGAACACATTTAATGGATGTTTCATTCAAAATAGTTGATTTGAAAAAAATTATGAGGGGACCCTAGTTAATGGAAATGGGGTAGTTGAGTCCTCAATTATACCCAATTATTGTATTTGTTAGTGTAATAATAATTTATTCAATTATGGCGCATTAAAATTATTCATAAACCCCCCTCAAGTGTGTAAACATCTCCATTAACAATTTCAAAAGTTAGTAGTGTGATGGATGCACCCACTTTTTCTCAACACTCATCCCTTGAGTATTACCTCATTCCAACACAGAGAATAAAATGTATTTAGGTATCTCATAACATCATAAAAATTACACAAATAATATATATTCCACTCAAAGAGCATTTTTTGGACACACAACCCACTAGTTTGAGTGTTAATAACTCATTATATGGGAAAAAAAGTATCCCCCTTCAAGGAGGTGTAAGAAGTGCTCTTATTAGGGAATAAACTCAAAAATTCCAATTGGATATACACTAGCTACCCTCATTCTCAAGTATTAGAGGAATTCAAATGCCAAACATGTGAGTTAAATAAGAAATACACTACCAAAATAAACCTTAAAAGGAGCAATACGATTCAGGATGATGGTTTCAACCATAGGGGAAAATATTTTCGGAGTAAAAGATCGAAGAAGCATGTTTTTATGAGATATATTAGGCTCATATCTCTATAGGTTTACTCAAATTTTTGGTGTAGAAATTCAATGGAGGTGGAATTCAATTATTCATAAAATAAGTTCATGTACTTGGAATTTGAATAAACTTATAAGGAGATAAATAAATAAAACTATTAAAGAAAGAAGTTTTCTTTATTTATGTTTAACAAATCATGTATTATTTTATTAGTTTAACTATTAGTTTATTCTCTTTAATTTGGAGACCATTTTGGACTTCACGTTTCCCCAATTCAAGAACAAATAATGAGCTTGACTTAAGTGGGAAAGCACAATGATGCACATCCAAATTTCTCAGTTAAGTTGAAATCACCTATTTAGTTCAAAGACCAAACCTTGTAGCTTTGAAACATCATCAATTGGGTCATTTGGATCTCACCTTGGACACACCAAGACATCCTCCATTCAACATGTTCATATCAAGCAAGTTATCCATCTTACCTTAGGGATATTATGCCATATATACCTTACCTCAAAAAACAAAAAAATATCACAACCATTATCATAATTAACAATCCGTTAACATTGGAATTAATTATGACACAAAAAATAATCAATTAATACAAATGCTCCATTGATTTCTCCTACTGAATGGTTTTTCATCATAGATAATATGTTTAGCAACATAGGAATTTTCATGCTCAGTAAAAATATTTTTAGCGGGAAAGAATAAAAAAATTATTTTAACATGTATGGGTGCACTTTGGGATGCCAGGGATCATCATTCAAATAGAGATACCATATTTCTTGGTGAATTTTTGACTACGTTGTGGGGGAAAATGGACACAAAATTATAGGGGTCTATAACATTCCATCCACAAATAGATTGGAAAATAGAAGTAGTCGATAAGACTTTGGTACACCATTTTAGTGGTTATAATTAGAAGCCTTTGAAGTTTTTGGAGCAAAATATATGTTCTATACACAATCGTCTTACAATAGAGAAATCCACAATTCAACTAGTAAGTCACCATTTGAGAATTGTTTTGGATATTTTACACTTTAACGTTTGGATGTAGTATATGGACAATAGGGAGAACTGAGAGATGATCTTACAAGGGATGATTTAGGAGCCTAAATTTTTTTAGGGAAGATCAAAACATCTGTTTCTAAGTATATGAAGAATCAAAGAATCAAACAACTTAGAGGAAACATACAAGGAAATTTATGATTATAGGATAGAGAGGTAATTTGGAGTTGGAGACATAAAATGGTTACAATTAAATAAGGAAAGGTTATAGGGACATAGTAAGAAAAACAAGGCTCAATTATATGGACCATTTAATATACCAAAAAAGGTGGGATATAATTTACAAATTTAGTATACCCCTATACATGCACATTTACTCAATAGTGAATGTGGAAAGTGTGAAATTCTATGAACCTTCCATGTTGGATCAGAACAAGGAGAAGGTGATACCTTTCATACAGGATTTAGAACATGATGCTTGTAAAGAGTTGAATAAATATATAGGTTGGTAGAATAGGTCTGGAACTAAAATATAGGGGTACCATGACCTTTGATATATTTTATTCAAAGCACAACTTCCAAGAAATATTAAATGGTACTCTAGGGATAAGGCAGAAGAAAAATTCTCTCACGTCATTGAGTAAAATATTTTGGAGAAAAAACTCCTTCTCAAATGAGGAGTTACAATTTATATTATAAAACTATATAAAGTTTCATCCATATTGATTCTTGTAGAGTGGAAAAAATGCAGGAATAAACTTGCAGGTGAATTTTCACCGAATATCCCAATTTAGAAAATTAGGGGTGATAAACATTAGGAGTTATTTTGAGGCCTTAATCACTTTTTTCCTTTTTAAAACATAGTATCATAGATGTATATTCCATAATATGTACACAAATATTTCTCCAGCAACATAATAATTCCCTCAATTGAATCTCATATCATAAACTTACGCCTCATGGAAAATGGTCTACCTTGATTGATCACCATAATTTTAGAGGTGTCAACCCCCATTACTCATGGTAAATGTGCTTTACATTTAGGGAATAAGAAAAAAAATCTAAAAGGGTTAGTTTTTAACTCATGTTTAAGGTTTAATGAGTCAAATACAACCCTTATATGTATATCGAGCTATGTTATAATTCTGTCACTCGAAGGAAAAGGGGTTCCATTCTATTTTATTACATTTTGTTCCATTATAGAGAAGAGTAAATAAGGTGGATATAGAGAGAATAATAGAGGGAATTTTTTTTATATATTTTACCATAGGCTATATATTAGGAAAATCAATAGGGAGTGTCTTATCCTTTGTACTTGGATCATTTCAATTCTAGAGAAAACAAAAAAAAACAGAAGAACCTCACCATCCAATGAAGTTTCTCATAGCATATATTGGTGTTCATTGTGGTTTGCAAGTGACTTAATTTATGTTTTATATATTTTCCAAATATATATTTCATGCATAAATAAAAAATAAAAGTAAAAATTATGGAATCTAAAAGGAATTAGCCCTTCATATTATAGATTTTGTTGTATTTTTATAGATCCATTATGACAAACTATACAATGGAATGTCCACGATAGTTTACACATAAAAAAATGATCTCTCATGGTATAAATATGATGTATATTTATATAATAATTCCCAAATAAAATAAAAAAAAAGTCTTTTTGTAATTTCACACTTATCCTATATGATCGAAAACTTACCAAAAGATCAAAAAGGAACATTTCTACAAAGGTACTGAAACTAATGTTTAAAATTTTGGCATTGGATGTGTGTCCTGCCAAAAATTAAGGAATGGGAAATCAAGGACCAATGTGTTACACTAAAAATATCACGAAGCATAAGGAGTTTTTTTTCCATAGATATCGCTTCAGGATCTTCTCGAAGATGTGTGATGGATATAAGAAAATTCCCTATTTCTAGTGGAATGACAAAGCATTCAAATTATAAAGGAGAATGAATAAAGAACACCTATGGATGCACACAGGTTTGTGTATTTGTATACCCTTCTGAGTAATAGGAAATTAAAGTCTAATATAAATATATTTCTACAATATATTTGATTTTATTTCCTTCACCCATACACCACTAAACGAAAAAATGTTTTCCTATTTCAAAGGAAAACTAACATGCACAAATATATATAAAAATAAACAAATCATACTCTTACATATCATAATCTGAAATATAAAATGGATTCACTCTTTCCATTCATGAATAATAATAGTACATGGACATGTTATACCTTATTTAATGAGTATACTTTTCTCTAACTCTTGGCTATCCTCTTCCCTCAGCTTGCAAGTAGTATGGGATCATATAAGATTCAAGAGAAGAATTGTTTGGCATAATTTGAAATTTTTTACTGAGTTAAAACTCTCCTTAATTCCTCTCCCCCTTGAGAGTGTCTCACAATATAGGAATTTCCTCACAATAGGAGGATGCATCTAGATACCTAGGGCCATGATAAGTTAGAAAAATTCTTTAATAATTGACCCTTAACCAAATTAGGATAAGATGGGTTGACATGATATAGTTGTGAGTGACTTCTTCTTTAATTTTCACCTCCATCACTCCAAGGATGAAGACAAGTTGTATACTAAAGTGTAAAGTTGTATAGCTTCAATGGAGCAATCAGTGATAGGATGGGCTATTTTGTGTGAGCAATGAGATACTAGAAGAGAAAAAATAAAGGGGAAAAGAAACAAATTTAGACTAAAAACATTGGATGGTTGAAACTAGGCTCATTTTACTAAGATAAGGTGTAGGAAAAGGCTGTAAAAAATGGAACCTAATGCATGAGGTTAGAAGAGAAATTGATTGCCAAAATTCATTAAGGAGATATGTATCAAAATTCAAGGAAATATTTGATATCAAGGAACCAGATCATATTGATACTGACAAATAAGTATCAATTATAAGAATATCACCCCCAAGGAAAGGATAATCATGCTTGAAATTAAAAGAAACTTAACATGGTATCCAACAATAGATTGCAGATGCAATTCTAGTGCATAGTCATAAAAAATACACAATGGAGTAATGCAAGAAACTAAGAGAACATAGCCATTATAAAATACATCAGTAGGGCTATTGATACATAAAGAAAAGGTGCCCTAGAGTATCCTTCAAGGTACATAAGGCGGTACATAACTCCAATGCAAATTGGTAAGGGTGTCGTATAAGAGTGAGATGTCCCTAATTGAAGGTATTCTACTCAACCCTGAAGGTACAATTCTATAACATGCAGATAGATGAGAAGATGGTGAGCATAGTAGAAAACCATTGATTACCAACCATTGAGACATAACATTAACAGTGTCGTATAAGAGTGAGATGTCCCTAATTGAAGGTATTCTACTCAACCCTGAAGGTACAATTCTATAACATGCAGATAGATGAGAAGATGGTGAGCATAGTAGAAAACCATTGATTACCAACCATTGAGACATAACATTAACAGACACAAGGAGACCCACAAATGATGAAATCAACCCCAAGGTACCTATAAAATTCATAGAGAGTGAATAAGTTTGTTAAAATCGAACACTCATGGATTCAATGATCAAGAGCCAATGTGGTAATCTCAATATCTATTGCCAATAATCCAACAACGGAGGACTACAGGCTCCATGGTACTATTGGAGTTGGGATTGATGATGCAATTTTTGGTGTAGTTGTTGGATGCAATGCTGTTAGTTCACATTGATTTCAACCTAGTTTCATGATAGCAACATGTGTTGCAGGTGGTTCGAGTATGTATGAGTTTGAAAATTGGTTCTGAGCAGTTTTTCCTGTGAAAAATGTGTTGATTTGTTGATGTGTAGGTATTTATGTGTGTGGAGTATGCTGATTTTCTCATGTGAAAGTGTTTATATGTCTGGAGCAAGTATTACTTTGGTACAAATGATGTTGGTTTTGGTATTACCATGGTACAAGTATCCTTGGTATCCTGTTAACCATGGTATATGCCTATGGTATTGGATTTCCTTAGTACATGGGTCCGTGATATTTGAATATACATAGTATTTACTCATGGTATTGACTTCGTAATTACCATGGTACAAGTGTCTATGGTATTGGGATAACCATGGTATTATCCCGAGGTATTGATTGGAGATTGTTGAGAATATTTTGACATATATTTTTGTGAGTATTGTGAGTGTGGGTATCCGTGGAGTGAGTGAGTGATACAATAATTTTTCACAAATGATTATATATATGTAGCTAAGTTTAGTGGGTGTATATCATATTTTATTATTCAGCTCATAAAGGTTGTTGGGTTTCTCATGTCGAGAATATTTGAGAACCCAATGTGATTTTTTTTGAAACATGGTTCACATGGAGCTGTTGTAGGTGTAGAGAATTTGTACTTGCATAGACAAGAGGATATTGACTTGAGGAGGAGTATATGAATCCAATTGTAATTGGATAGTCTGATGGATGTTCAATGAGGCTCTATAGTTATGGAGGCTCCCAGTAGTTGTTTATCTGCAGAGTCGTGTGAGTAGGTAGTTCTTAGTTGATGGATGCCAGCAGAATATTGTAGGATTCGAGCCTTGAAAATAGTGTGTGCTATCCACTCTATGTAAAAATGTGTTCATCATAATATAATATTTGATCAATAGCAACAAAACGTGTTTTTTTCCATGGAAAGGGTTTTCCACCAGAAAAAATTTATGTCCTCTTATGTGCATGTTTTATATGGTGATTTTTAATGCTTTGATACATTTATTTCATGATTTTTTCATAATTATAACCAATGGATTACTCAATGTACTGTTTTGGTAAAAATAATTAAAATTTAAGTAAATCTTATCACTATTGATTCACCACCCCCTATCACTAGTGAGGCCATTTCAAACATTGGTATCAGAGCACAGTTATCTTAGTCAATCTTGATATCTTGAGATCATATCAGGGGATTATGTCCAAGAACAAGAGGAAATAATCACATAAGAAGAGGAGAAACAAACAACTCAATAATGCTCCAAAATATGGAAAACCTCTTCTGCTAGTAAACGATATGGAAAACCCTATTTTTAGTCATGAAATTTTTTCTTAACAATCTATTGATGATGATTTTGGGATCATTGAAGAATATGATAATCAAAGTTTCGAAGTTGCTTCCTCAAGGTGCGAGGATGGTGTACTCCAATGCATGAATCTAAAGATGAAGAGCTTAAGAAAATAGTAATTTTTGATGCTAAAAAAATCTCAAGAAAGGATAATTGTGAAGCTGACTTTAGAGAGAAAACATCTGAAGAAATTGCTAAAAATTCTTGAGGAGAAAGAATATGTTTTAAAGGAAGGAAATTTAGGTCTAAAAAATCAGTTATAGAAAGCAAGGAGAACTAAAGATGATATTAGTAGCCAACTCAAAGAATAGATCAACAATTCTGAAATTGTAAAAGCAAAAGCTTTTATCATAATTGAAGGAAATCAACATCATAATCAAGAGCCAAAAATTGTGTTAAAGAAAAGTATGAGAAATATTAGATGTTTTTTCTGTCATAAATTTGGACACACTTCAACAATCTGCCAAAGAAAAAAGACAAATTATTCCTAGCTGAAGAAGCAATTTAATGAGGATAATTCTCAAGCAATTAGTCAAGGAAAATTATCCCCACCAATATCTAGGTACACAAATTTGTTTCATGGGTATTTTTATATGTGTAATTATTTTTGGTGTAAAGGTATTCACTGTAAAAAATTTTCATTTTCACCATTTATTGATCACATTATATGTTTTATCTACAATAATTTTGGCCATGGAGACAAATATTTCTTGTTTCTTGTAGCCCTTGAGGGATCTAATCAACAAAGGAGGAATTGGAGGAGGAAAATTGAATCAAAATAATATTCAAGAAAGAAGCGGTACATCAAGGTTTGGAGAAAAAAATATAAAGAATAAATTTGATGCCAACTCGACCTCAAGGGGAGCTTGAAGCACAATTTGTAGAAATTTAGGGAAATATCCTCCAAGAAAAAGAGAATGGTGTTCAACAAATGATGCAAGTATATTTATACTTGTGTGTTTATGGAATTTAGATATGAGGTAAGTTCAACCACATCTAATACGTACTTATACAGGAATGAAACATGATACAGATATAAACATAAAGACAAACATTAGAGGAAATTTCAGCCTAAAAGTGGCCTCCTAAGGAAAAAGAATAAAATAATAGGAAAATAATAAAATAAGAGTTATAAATTTTGGAGGGAAAAGTAGAAAACTAATTTTTTATTGTATTTTTGGATAATTTCCTGATAGGTTTACTAAAATTTCGAGTGTAGACACTCATTGGATGTGGAATTAAATTCCGCATCCAATGAGTACCCTTATGCATAATTTTGAGAATACCCTCACTGATAAAAATTAAGGATACATTAAAAAAACATGTTCCACACTTTTTTTTAATGTATCTTCATTTTTTTATCAATATGGGTCTTCTTAAAAGTGTGCATAATGGGTACTAGTTGGATCAAAAATATAAATCTACATCCAACGAGTGTATACACTTGAAGTTTGAGTAAACGTAAAAAGATATAAGCCAATAATACAACTAAAAAAATCCGCCGGATGCGGCTGCAGAAGGGAATTAATGAGCCTTGGGCTCGCGCGCAGCCTCCAACGCTGCCCACACGCCGTGCCCACATGGCTCATGGCACTACACCCGCTGGCGATATTAATACGCCTCGATCTGAACAGAGAGGTAGTTATTGCACCATCTCTCTCGGGTATATGGTGATGGTTTTGTGGAATGTCTGCAGTATGGAGGGAATGCCGAACAATGAGAGCCATGGCGGACCTCTGAACCCTCTTGATGCTGTTTGTTCGCTCGATTGTGCCAATTCCAGCTGCAAAACGCAGACTGGACGCCGCTGCAGCATTTTCGCCTATCTGGAGATCGTCCCGGGCATTCATTTTTCCAACAGTCCCTTCTGCGGTGCTTCGGCCTCAATTGGAGCTACAGCAGAACTCGCTGCAGGTAATTCGGCTCTCTCTGGCCTCAATTTGCATTCCTCGGACAATTTCTCCACTCGCAATTGTATCGCTGGTTATATTGCTTCTCCGTCTGGTTATATTGCTTCTCCGTCTGGTTGGCCGAACCCTGGCAGCCTCCTCACCATTCCTCAAGCTCCGCCCTCTCTCCTTGGCAGTCCTCGCACGCGCCACCTCTCGTTAGCTATGCCACGCCTCAGGCAGCGCATGCGCTGCAGAAGGGGCACGAGTCGAGGTCTGGCCCTTGAAAATCCTCCCTCCCCGCTTTCTGAGCTCAGCTCGTCCTCTGAGGATGACGCTCACACGCCCCCGCCTGCCTCTCGCGGTGGTGGAGGCAGAGGAAGAGGCAGAGGACGACGTGCTATGAATTATGTTCATGCAGGCAGAGGGCGAGGTCGTGTTCGTGCTAGGAGTTCTAGTGACTTCCCATGTCAGCTACCTCCCGCCTCTGAGCCTCCTGGCCCTCCTGAAGCTCTGGCACATTCTAGTCAGCCACCTTCTGACTTCCCTGCCCCTCCCAGTCAGCCCATTCCCCGGGAAAGTCGCATTCGAGGCGCCACTATCAGACAAACTACTCAGAATGCCGAGCTCCGATTCCACTGCACCTCCTTTGACTCCATCATCACCGCCTTCATCTCTGTTTCGCTCCGTGAGGAAATTCCGCCTTGCGCCACCCCTTCCCCCCCCATTGACCATCGCCCCTCTCCCCCTCCTCCCACGGAGCTGCGTTCTGAAGCTGACAACAAAGATTTGCAGACTGATAGCCATGCAGGAAAGGAGGACAGTAGCGAGGAGAATGAATATGCATGCAGGATTGAAGAGGAACCAATGTCTTCTGAGCACGAGGGCTAAATCCCCTGGCTCATTCAATTCTGGTCTTTTTGAGTTTTGCTGTTTCAATTGCTCCACTGATGAGCAGTATGATGTTTCTAGCTTTTACATTGCTGTTTACATTTTATGTATAATCCTCTGGCCGGTTTCCCTTCTAAGGGCGGCTCAGCACATTCTGCTTAATGGGTTGGTTTCCCACTCTGGGCAACCCAAAACAATCAAGAACAGTGATGATAATCAGTCCCAGCTAGCTGGCTCACACAGCAGCAGCAAGGGTAGTTTTGTAACAGTACTTTTATAAATTAATAGATTAGTCTGATTTAGAAAAAAAAAAAAAAATACAACTAAAAAAATCAGTTTTTTTTAATTTTCCCTCCTAAATATTTACATGTACATCTTTTTTAATTTAAAGAATTTTGATTGATTTACATATTATGTATATGAAAATTTCATGGGAACTTTTATGCTAAAATTTCCTCTAATGGATGTAGCAGAAGTAAAACTTACAATTCGTTAATATCGAAGAACTGAAATATGCCAACATATAGAATGGAAACAAACTAGCTAGAGCAATGGTAGATTATATTTGATAAGAGATATGGTGTCTACATGTCTCTGAGCAGTGTTACAATGAGGCTCAGGGCCATATTTATTATTGAGAAACAATGGAAAACCCTAAACATCCAAAAACCTAACCCTAGGAGATGAAGGGCCAAAATTGTGGGCCCTGTTGGAGTAAATTGGTACATCAAATTATCGTGGTCATAAGTTTTGCATATGATCTTCGTTTGACACACAAAATACCTCATTAGAAATAAATATCCGAGGAATAAAAATTTCGAATGAAAACCCATATTTTCCCATTTTGAAACTTTCTATGTGTCTTTATGAACTACAGGGATCTGTGGTTTGTGTGGATGACAATTTCCTTCCCCAGAATGTAATTCTTCCATTGTTGACATGAATGCACAATGGAATACATCTCTCTATCATAGGCAGGATACTTTTGGATTGTTTCTCAAAGTGCACTACTATGATATGCCACTGGATGCCCCTGCTAACTAAGAGTTGCACAAATAGCATAGTCAAAGTCATTTATCTCAATCTCAAATGGTTGTTGCATGTCTATTAATGTGAGCATTGGTTCAAAGCAGAGGCGATGCTTCAATTCAGAAAATTCCTTCTATTGGGATTCAGAAAAAACAAATTTTCTTTCTCTCTACCGTTAGTGATTTGACTCAAAGGCCAAGTGATATGAGAGAACCCCAACATGAACTTACAATAGAAATTGGCTAGACCGAGAAAGTTGCAAAGCTCTGCTAGAGTGGTTGGGTCTATCCACTCCTAAATAGCTTGTATCTTGGATGGGTCCACATGCACACCCTTTTCACCAATGATGTACCCAATATATTAAACAAAATTCATACCAAAAATTCATTTCTCCAAAGTAGCACACAATTTTTTTGTTGTAGTGTTTGGAATACCTGTCAAATATGGTGGAGGTGCTCTTCCCAACTCTAGCTGAAGATCAGGATTTCGTCCAAATACACTGCCATGAATTATTTGGTGAAGGTATGTAAGATGTCGTACATTAACCTCATGATGTCTTTTGGGTCATTCATAAACCTGAAATACATGACCATCCATTTGAAATAGGCCTCCTTGGATTTGAAGGTAGTCATCCACACATCAGAGGGTATGATTAGTACCTGGTGATAATCAAACATCAAGTCAATCTTGCTAAAATATTTGGCCCCATTGAGTTGGTCCATAAGGTCATCAATCCATGGGATTGGATACATGTTTCAAAAAGTGATATTATTCAACACCCAAGAGTCAATATAGAGTCTATAGGTCCCATCCTTCTTCTGTACCAACACGATCGGGCTCCCACAGGGTGACCAACTTCGCCTAATGTGTCCTTTCTGCAACAACTCCTAAATACACCTTTTAATTTCATCTCTCTCTAGAATAGATCATCGGTATATCAATCCATTAGGTAACAATGAGCTGAGGGTCATATTGATGGAGTGCTTGACTTGATAGTGTAGGGGTCCCTTGGGGGTGAGGTGAAGATGTCCCTATACTCCTCCACGCCTTTTCCATATAAATTTTTGATGTGTAGGAGCCTTGTTTAGAGGCCATGGAGGTGGCCATAATATTCTTCTTTCCCTTAGGGTGAATCATAAGGAAGACAAACTTTCTAGTATGGGAAATGATCTTACTACATTTCTTCAAAGAAATCAAAGATATGGTGGTAGGAATTTCTACCTTTGTTATCATGTATAAATTATTTTCCAAATCAATAATAATAGTGTGAGGCTTAGAATGCTACAAAACATGATGCTTCCACAAGAATGGTTGGCCTAATAATACATGAGAAGCTTCAAGAGGAATAAAGCCACACAATACCTCATCTGTGAAGGGATCGATGTTGCAAGCAAGGCGACATTGTTGGTTGATGCAAAGATCTCATCCTTGGTGAAGCCACCCATTGGTGTATGCTTGGAGGTGTGATGTGGTCAGTAGTCCCAACCACTTCATGAAATCTATGAAAATGAGGCTATGTTGGCTCCTGCCATTGATAATGAACTATAGTGGATAACCCTTCACCCACTTCTATGAGTTGAAGAGGTGCTCACCCTCCTCTGGATCTTGGTGGTGGAATCAGTGGAAATCAGCTCCAAATCAATAATATTCTTCCCTTTTTTTATTATAACTCAGATTCATATCATGCATATGATTCATAAGCCTTCAGCTCATCAACTAGTGACTGCTTGGCTCAACACTCACTCGTCTTCTAAGTGGGGATCTTATGAAACTCCCACCGTTTTCCTATGAGCTTCTTTTTCTTCATGGTGTTGTTCTTTGCTTGCAGATTTGGTAGGTTTTCCTAGGTCACCTTGCCTTGGCTATTTCCTTTGTTTTGCAATTTATCGGTACCTTTCCCTTCGAATTAACAAATCCAAAGTCTCGCTTCTTCTATTTAAATTTATACCTGATCTTGGCAACATATCAATAAGCAGCATCAAGTGAGGTGATTTCTAGGAACTCCATCTCATCCTAGATGCACTTGTGTAGATAGTCACGGTACTTGAGTACGAAATTCTTGTAATATTCCCACTTTAGCACATAGCTAATTGGAGTATTAAAACTTTTTTTTATCACCTAACAGCTAAATAAATGGGTAAGGAAACCCATGCATATTAAAAAAATGAATAAAATCCATCAAATGTGAAAGGGGATAGTCATAAGAGCTGGATTTCACACCCTTCTGTGTGAAAGAGGACATTTTCATGGAGACAAGGTCAAGTTTGACCAAGTCAATAGCGTTGGGATAGGAGGTGGAGAACACTTTGACAGACAATGTAGTATGAATGGGAAGAGGGTTATTTGGTGGAGGAAACCCTAATGAATGGGACCCATGGAGAGAGGGCTTTCACTTGTTTAAAAGGAGGGAAAGGCAACCATTGCTATTCATGTTATGTATTATTGATTTCTTGGTCTGTTTAGACTTGGTGCATTCTCTTGTTGTTTAGCAGAGTTGCAGTGTTGCTTAGCACAAGGATTTACTATCTAGGAATTCCTTCTTCTTTCAAGAGAGGCCTCTTGAAGGAGCTTTTTCTTCATTTATCCACATTCAGGCTTCAGGCCAACCATCCTCCTTCAGCTACATCGCAGTTTCTGTTTAGAGATGAGTTGTGTTGCAGGGTGTTGCAGTGGAGGTTCCTCAACACCACTTCCTGGGCTTATCTTTCAGAGGAGGGATCTTTCTTTCCTTTGGGTGATCAGTTGGGAAGCCCTTGGAGCATAATGCAGATCTTGGCACTTGGCCAATACATTTTCTTGCACCTACAGTGTAGTATCCCTCATTGAATCCATTATTTTCAGTGGGTATTTGCAGTGAGGGATTGCAATGATTTTCAGAGGGTGAGATCTTCAGTGTTAGGATCATCCTTTCAATTGGAAGATCCATTGGAGGAGGTTTATTTGTTGATGCAACATCTTCAGCCATCTCCATCCAGTTCTAGTTCTTGAGTTGCAGCTTCTACCTTGCAACTCCGGCATTTCTGCAGTTTTTCATATTTTAGCCAATCCTTTCAGGGTTGACTTGAAATAGTGATTCAGAGCTTAGGACTTCTCTCCCAATGTTGTATGAGTAATATATATGCATATCTATGATATTTTACACTTCCTGCAGCAGTGCTTCATCTATGAATGCGCAGTTCTTGTTCATAGACACTCTTCCATGTAGCAGTATTTTACTTTTAGCATGTGTATTGATGGGAGGCTTGCTTGCGTTGATCCTTTGAGTTGTATTTCTATTATTTGCTGTTGATTCATAATAAAATAGCTCCATGGTTTCCATACATTTTGGTATGATGTTGTTCACTACTATTTCCAGTTTGTGTTTACATATTGCTGGATCTCCAATTTAGGAATACTATAACATATTCCTAGCATTGTAGATTTTCCCTATTTTTGGATATTACAATTCCTCTCACAACCATTGATACCCAATTTTGTTCAAATAGTATGAAAAATATTTGTGAACTCTGACACGTCTTGATCTCCTCCCTTCTGCAGCATGGCGTACTTTTTGTACTTATTTTCATAGGTACCAACATGGTAATACTTCTCATAGATGGGGTCTCAAAAATAATTCCAAGTGGGTGCGGCTAAAAATAGTGTGGGTTCCCTCTCATCTGTCTTCTCACAGTAGGTTTCTCACTAGTCCTTCACATGGGGCATGGCTTTAAGGAGTGTAAAAGTAATATTTTCCCAATTGGAAAAATCATGAACCAAAAAATATCCTTTTAACACATTTAACCATTTATCTATGGCATATGCATCTATCTATCATTCAAATATGTGGATGTAAAAGTTTACTTGTGCCTTAAAGGGAGTCACACCTCCAGAGTTGCTGCTGCATGAAGATGTGTCACCTGTGGGTAGTTGTTGAAGAATCTAGGAAAATTTTTCCATCATCGCGTTCATTTGTTTCTCGCGAGCTTCTTCTAGAAACATTTTTAAAGGATCTTATTGTCCCTTGTCTTTCTTTTCTTCGGCCATGGGATGTTTCCGAGGATTGCAATGTTGGTCTTGTAAAGGTTCAACCAATTTGAGTCTTAACTCCTTATACCCTAACCTCGTTGGGGACACGCAAAGAAGAAAATAGAAAGAGAAGACCGCTCTAATACCACTCTTATGGACATATATGGAAATAAACACAAATATGCAACATAAATAAAAATTCATTTCATTAATATCAAATAACTCAAATATGCTTACATACAAAATGGAAACAAACTAGCTCGAGCGATGTTAGCTTATATTTGAGAAGTGATGTGGTGGATACATTGCTATGAATTGTGTTACAATGAGGCTCTAGGACCTAATTATGATTTAGAAACATCGAAAAACCTAACTCTAGGAGATTAAGCACCAAACCTGTGGGCCCCGTTTGGGTAAATTGGTACATAAACTTCCCAGGGTCGTAACTTTAGCATACAATCTTTGTTTGATGTGGAAAATACATAATTATAAATATATGTCTGAGGAATACAACTTTCATTTGCACGTTTTCCAAAAAAATATCATTCAAGGAATCAAAATTGTTTGAGAAGTTTGGGACCCGAAAAGCTATCAAAAATAGTAAATTCTGCTACAATTAAGGAAACTGAAAGAGATAATGGAACAATGGTGTGGGCCCAAGTGGTATAGGAGGGTGGTCACAAATATCCACCTAGATTAACATCTCTAAAATATGTTCCTGCAAAATAAAAGACTGAATATGTACTTGGAATTAAAAGGAAAAGGAATGGTTAGAAAATATAGAATGCACATTGAATAAATGTAAAGTGATATAGAAGTAGATGTTTGATTTATGGCTTGAACATATATATATATATATATATATATATATATATATATATATATATATATATATATATATATATATATATATATATATATATATATATATATATATATATATATATTTTATCAATGAAAATACATTGTTTTTTTTCCAAATAATTGTGTATTTTCTCCAAAATTAATGATCCATTTTGGAATGGCCTAAGAAAATATCTTTTCTTTCATGTTTGGGTGATTTTTCCCATAATTTTTTATGAGCACTCGATTGGATTCATGATCTGGTCTCGATAGTCATGAATGTACTTATGAGGTGTAATGGCTAATTCACTTATTTTTGGATGTTATTTTCTACATTTTTATCCTCTGAACAAATTGAAAACCAAGATGGTATTGGGAAGGACTGTTATTTTCACACCATTCTGGATAGGAAATTCGAAGAGCTTTTACAAGAGAATCGGTTGGCACAAAGAAGTTTAAGGGTATGTGCATTATGATGAGACATTGTTTTGGATATTGTGTCTTGTGAACATTCAAATACTACAATAGACGTTTTTCTTTCATCCTTTTATTCTCTTAATATCGATGTCAAAGCATAACATTGTTTGAAATTTTTATGTTGATAGGTGTCCCCCTATTAGAGTTGGCTAGTTTAATATTTTTGCTAATTAATATTTTTGATCAAATGGTCTAAATTGAAATATTCCAGTATATTATCATCATCGCCACTATATCAATGGATAGAATTCATACCACTAACTTCCTTGCATATCTAAATCACATGTTTAAAGCATACTTAAATTAATTGTTTACAAAGCATGATTACAAATTTACTATACATCTTGTTGATAACCACATCTGTTCATTAGTGAGAAATGAATTTAAAAATATATATAAAATATATATTGAAACATGCGTTGATTCTAAAACACATGTCTATTCACATTCTTAGACGCATGACTTAAGCTATTTTCCAAGTGTTTTGTCTACTGAGTTATGTAAACTGAGTGGTTTCCTATGCGTTACAAATTCCCTCGGCCATTTCATGCTCACGTGGTTGCATTACAAGCCAAAGAAATTTGAATTTGTTTCATATTTTGAGCTCAACTGATACTAGAGCCATAAAAAAATTTAGGGGTGAATTTTATCCCATTGGAAAATTTTAAAGGTTTTTATATTTTAGAGACCCGATATTTTTATATTATATTTAGTTTCTATAGTTAGCCCAAAAATTATTTTAAAAACAAATAAATATTTTTTTTTCTCCAATAAAAATAACAAAATAAGATGTGTTTTAGCCTCTAAATTATTTTTTCAATGTCGAATTCCCCTGTTTTTTCCTATAATTTTTTTTCCAACCCTGATTGACCCGTATTTGCCCCTGGGTTGGATTTGCTTCAATCGACCCCAAAAAATTTACAAGATCAATTCCCCTACCTGTAAATTTTTTTTTCTAACCCCGATTGGCCCCGATTTGATTTCAGGGTGGGTTTTCTTCAATCGCCCCCCAATTTCTAGGTCCTGGAACCCTCTACATTCATAGACATCAAAACCTGGTTGAATTTTCCCCAGATTTTTTGTGTTTGGTTTCATTTTTGCTTCATTATTGATCACTTCATTCACTTCACACTGATCACTATGTCGCAGTTTTCTTTTGTTTTAGATTATTGATTCAATATGCTTAACTTCTCAAGAATTAATTTCTTGTCTAGAATGATTTGGTTATTTTAGTCCAGATATTTTCCTTGGTTAGGATCAAGTAACTTCGAACTTATAGAGTATAATTACAGGGAATAGTAGAGGAATGGATTTAAAGATGACCTCAAGTCATTTGACAAATTTCTCTGGGAGTAACCTTTTGTAGTCTACTCTATCAATACTTACATTTTTATTGAATATGAATATGATATCACATATATTTTAGTCATACATAGCCATAGGTATTGGACCTTACATGGAGTTCGCATTCTACCACAAAATATCGCGAACATTATTGGTAACTGATGTAGAAATTGATGTGCCAAAGAAGCACCCAGAAACAATCAGCAAGGGGGTGCTTCTAGCAGCAACTAAGAATGGACTAGTAGTGAGATTGTTGAGAAAAGGGAAGAATGTTCCAAATGAAGCTATTTTTGACAATAAAGAAACACGATCGAAGGGTAAGGTAAATACCCCAAAATCTAGATAGGAAGAGATTCCAAAGTATTTGTTCATAAAATATTTCGTTTTTGTCTTGTTTTCCACACTACTCTACTTCAAAGATGTTCCCTTTGTGTTTCTCATGTTCTTTCCTGATTTATATGTGAAATTGATAAACTGTAGTTGTCTGAGTCAATATCTATTTCACATATTTTAGGTCCATGATAATAATGCAAAATGCACACATATGCACTTCTGGTATCTTTTAAAGGCCATACAATTAGTGAAAAATATTGAATTGAGTTATATTTTATTTTTCACAATCACAAATATTGGCTTTCATGAAAAGATAGCTATAAGCATTAGATTCTGTTACCCAGAGGTCTTCTATAATTATTAAAATGAAAAAATTTCAAATGAATTATTGAACTGAGTCGTGAGTTTTATTTCTCTAAAAATAGGGTTATTGATCAACCTTTAGAAGATGTAATATTGAATCTTACATATATTTTTTTGTATAAATTCCAACTTATATAAGTAAATTATGTTTATTTACTTAAAGTTGAGAAATGGAATTCAGTATTTGGGATTTGTGATTTAGAGGTGCTACCATTGACATTCGTCGATTTAAGTGTTGTTGTATCCCTATTCGAATGCTTTTTTATTAATTCTATCCAAACACTTTGCAAGTTGAGAGAGAATGGTTCTTCAAATACTATTTTTAGGTCCATCAGATATTCTTGAGCCATGAGGACATTTACATAGATGTCACAGAAACTCAGTATCTAGCCAATGGTCAAAACACTTGTCTTCAGTAAAGTTCTGGAGAAGGTTATTTCTGCATCTCTTAAATGTACAACTGCACATATTTACACATCGACATGTTTCAACACCTTGGCACTACCCTATATTTACACACAGTAAGGAATCCATAGAATACATATATTTAAAAAATATCTTATTTGTGTTCTTCTCATCTAGAGTGCACACATCTATAAAAAGAAAAATTTCTTGTGCCTTTTTATTTAGAAAGAAAACACAATTACCTTACTTCTCATCTCTCTGAGTAATTTTTAGTCTCTCTCAAAAAAAAATTATGATGAAATTCTTCCTGGATTAGAATCAGATGATATGCATCACTGGATGAACTTTGCAGGTAAAGAATTGGGTTGACTGCATTGTCACCGATTGGCCTTTTAAGAGAATCATTCCAGGTCACTTTGTTGCACCTGTATCAGCTATTCCATCATATTTCAAGGTTGTATTTACATTTATGAATGACCTTTTGGGTGAGAAATGGAACTTGGGCCCTATTATCTCATTATCTCTAAGAACCATCTTAGGGAGGGCTGCTAGCTACTTTCCTCCAGATGACATGAAAAAACTATATTCTCTTGATGATTTCGTAGTATCTGTAGGTGCAGTGACGAAGATGGTTTTAGGAAGAAATAAATAAGTATGCATATGTTTTCTGACTAGTCTCCTGCAGACCCTAGCTTGATTCCTCTCTTAAAATATTATGCCAGTGTAGACTGAAAAAATCCATTGAAAATTTGTTTATTTTAAACAAGTGCATCAAAAATTTCATATTTAACTTCATGATGTTCACGGTTACTTAACACAACTTAAAAAAGAAACAGGTACTTGTATTGGGCTTGTGCATTTTCTTGCCTCCAAGTAGACCTTCCATGTGACCTTTTCACATTTCAAACAAACAATTTTGGCCACTAAAACAAATGAGGGGCTTCCCTCGAGTTCGAAGCTTCAGATAGGACTACATATTACTCAACTTGAAGATCCACCTTTCATCTTATGGGCATACCAAATATTTTTTTATTTAGAAATTCTTTCTTACAGGTGGATCTTTCTTCAAAAGTGAGATCCTTTTGACTATTTTGTTCATGCAATTAGTCATTATACAATTAACATGAACTTGAATTTGGTTCACTCAAAAAGGATACAAAGGTACTTGACAAAATAGATTACTAAAAAAACATTTTGTATATATTTTATGTTGTAGGATATTATCTCCTCACGAGACATGTGAATGATCATAATTAAGTAGCGAGAACTACAAATATATCTTGAATAAATTTTTTACTGGAAATCGTTCTTCATATATATTTTATTTTTCATAGTCACTTCCTTGATCATATGTCATTTAAATTCTTATGATTATCAATAGGGTCTCAACTTGCAGAACAACCTCTGTCCAAACCCTAGTAGTACCAAGCTTTAGTAAAAACATTTTAGGTTAGTAGCAACATATATAGCAATATGAACCCTCTTTCTATTCATGAGTACATACTCATGTCAACAATAGTAAAAAAATTGTCCTCTTTGCTAAGGTATCCCTTCAATTAGTAAAATCTCAACATTGACTGCATATATTCTAGCATTTTCAAACAATGTAGTTGCTCAATGCAATACTAGGCTCAATATATACATCAATAGTATCAGATTTACAAGGCAATAATATGACATCAATGTGAACTTAGTCAACACTCAACAATATCATTCCTGACTAAAACACTATTACTAACTCATATCATCTAGCCTTAACTATGCACCAGTTCAATCATTATAGTTTTTCTAATGACATTCAACACTCTTCCTTTCCACAACAGTAATATAAAACTTATTTTTAGTCTCACTGACAACTATACACATATATAATAGAAATCCTAAATTGTATCACTCATCTTAAAGAATCACACCATGTAAATTTGGCTTTCAATATTGATGTAAGAGTCTAACAACCTTGTGAGTGTAAGGATCATGCTTCAAAACTACCTTTGTTGATACATGCAAGGATAGTTATAATATTCCAAAATTAGCATGTAGCTAATTGGCATATTGATTTTTTCTCATGTCACTAAGGAGATAAATAAATGAGTAAGGAGGCCCATACATTTCAAAAATATGAATAAAGTCCCTCATAGTGTGAAAAGGGATAGTCATAAGAGCTGGATTTCACACCCTCATGTGTGAAAGAGGCATTTGCATGTGGATAAGGTCAAGTTTGACCAAGTCAATAGCGCTGGGATAAGAGGTGGAGATCATCTTGCGAGACAACGCAGAGATAGTGGGAGGAAGATTCCTTGGAGGAGGAAACCCTAATGAGTGGGACCCATGGTTAGAGGGCTTCAATTTGTTTAAAATGAGGGCAAGGCAACCATAGTAGGACATGTTATTGAATATTGATTTTATGGTCTGGAAGACTATTTGACATTATCTTGTTGTTTAGCAGAGTTGCAGTGCTACTTAGCACAAGGATTTCCTATTTAGGAATTCCTTCTCCTTTGAAGAGAGGCCTCTTAACATATTTTTTTCTTCATTTCTCCACATTCAGGTTTCAGGCCAAGCATCCTCCTTTAGCTACATCACAATTTATATTTAGAGCTAAGTTCTGTTGCAGGGTGTTGCAGTGGAGGTTCCTCAACAACACTTCCCGAGCTTATTTTTCAGAGGAGGAAGCTTTCTTTCCTTTGAGAGATGAGTTGGGAAGCCCTTGGAGCATATTTAAGATCTTGGCACTTGTCCAACCTATCTTCTTGCACCTACAACGCAGTATCCCTCAGTGACTGGGTTATTTTCAGTGAGCATTTGCAGTGAGGGTTTGCATGTTGTTTGGAGGGTGAGATCTTTAGTGTTAGGATCAGCCTTTCACTTGGAAGATCCATTGGAGGAGGTCTATTAAGCTTGTGCATCTCCATCCAATTCTTGAGTTGCAGTTGCTACTCAGTCCTAGGACTGCAACTTCGACATTTTTCCATTTTTGCATATTTCAGGAAATTCTTTCTGGATTGTCTTGGAATTGAGTTTGGGAGTCTATATCTTCACACCCAACATTATATGAGCCATAAATTTCTATATCCATTTATTGAAATTTTCTAGCAGCAGTTGTTCCTAATAAAACTACATTGTCATAGCCTTGGGCATTCTTATGTAGCAGTGTTCTTCATATTTCATGTACATGTTTTCTTGAGGCTAGTATTACCTAACTTGAGTGACTATTTCCACAAGATCTTGTATACATTTTTCTTCTATAACTTAATATGATTCCTATGTTCTCTTCTTACATTTTATGATTTTATTTTTCATTGCTACTCTAGTTTGTGATCATGTATTGTTGTATCTCCAATTTTGGGATATTATAAGATATTCCCATTGTTGTTGATTTTCCCTATTTTGGGATATTAAAATACTTCAATGTTTTATCACTTCTTAGGTTCTTCTCTTCAGGGTACATATTTGACACTAGGATTGCAATGTACATAACATAAAAATTAAACAACAGTCTAATTTCTCTTCATACTTCAGCAAATTACAATAGGTTATGTTATAGAGGATGATAAGTCTCAGATAGATCAAGTGATATGTACCTGAATATGCCCCTTATCATCCTTTTGTGACAAGCCTTAAATACTGAATTTCGGTGATATTGGTGCACCCCTTCTCTCTATATTAGAATGGTCATGGAAACACTTTAACTCGGCTGCAATATTTTAATCTCAGATCAGGCCTTGAAATTACTCTTAAAATAGCCTTAACTAACCTTTCTTATGCAGCCTTCTTAGTTGTATTGAGGCTCAGGTTTGTGATCTTTAATAGACCTTATTTTTGGCCAAAATGATTTTCATTTTACAGACCTTAATTTACTGATAAACAAGCCTTGATTTGAGTCATAAAATACCTTTGTTCAGAGATCTTCCTAGCCACAATGGGGAAGAAATTGAGAATTGACAACTGTCACAAGAAGGGGCAAATACGAGCCCTTAGATATGCTCAGGTTTGTGATCTTGAATACACCTTCAATTATGACATCAATTTAGCCTTTAATCAATCCATAGATCCAAAACAAATTTACCTCATATGTGTCTATGAAAAAACTTGAAATGTCCAATGAAGGATGCAGAGATAGGCCTCAGGCCTGATGTGAAATAAATCATAGGAAGATGTGAAAACTAACCTCATGAGGTCCTTAACTAGACTCAAACATGATTATTATTAGGCCTCAAGGGGGGTTGGGGGGGCGGGGGTTGGCAGGGGGGGTGGTAAATGATGCAAAAGAAAAGAATATTATTATCAGTGGACTTATTGAATATTCTTATCATAAGGTTTTGGGTTGTAAAACCACCAAAAATGTATCGAACAAGCTTGAGAATATATATTCAGGTGACTCAAATTTCAAGGAAGCAAAGCTTCAAATCTATAGAGAAAAATTTGAGCAACTCAGAATGAAAGAAGATTGCAACATTGCTGGATACTTTCAATATGTTGATGAAATAACCAATACTCTGGAAGGATTGGGAGAGCCAGTTGATGAGAAGACTATTATACGAAAGATTCTTAGAACGTTACCAGGGAGACTCAACCCAAAGGTATTAGTCTTAGAATACAGTGAAAATCTATGCAAACTTAGCAAAGAGGAATTACATGGAGTTCTCATAGCATATGAAATGAGACTTGATGAAGAAGAGGGTAATTCGCATCTAGAAACTGCATTCGTTGCATCTAAGAAAACCAATAAGGATAAACAACCTTCAATTGAAAAGACATGCACTTGCAAGTGTGAAGAAAAGGGAGATGATGAAGAAGGTCTTTTAGATGAAGAATATGCTTACTTCACGAGAAAACTACAAATTGGTAAGGGACAATTCAAAGGTAAACTTCCATTGATATGTTTCAGCGGTAATGAGGTTGGGAATTTTGTAGCAAAATGTCCAAACAAAAGTAATGGAAACTCAAAAAGAGAGAAAGGCTTTAAGAAATTCAACAAGCAAGGATCCAAAAGGAACTTTCTCTCTAAAGAAGATAACTCATCATCCGATGAAGACAATGATAGTGAAGAAGAAGCCAATGAGAGAGTATTGTTTATGGCCAAGCATAATAAGCAAGAGGTATCTTTGTTGGTTACTCAGGCAAAAGAAAGGCCTATAAATGCTATAATCTAAGACGAAAACATATAGTGGAGAGCATAAATGTTACATTTGACGAAGATGGTGTTCTAGCGAGTAATGATGAGGATCTAGAATCTTTGAAACTTGAGACAGAGGCTGAAAAAGACACAGATAAAATTGTAGAACAAGAAGAAACTATCAATGAGGAAGAAGTAAACAATCATCATCAAGATATACCAGAACAACAACAAGAAGCTCCTCCAAGGAGAACAAAAGAGTGCATTCAAAAGAACCATCCATCAAATCAAATCATTGGTGACATAAATGAAGGTCAACAACTTTGTTCATCACAACAAGCTCACATTTCTTTTCTAGCAACCTTTGAGCCTAATAATTTTGAGGAAGCCAGCAAAAATGAACATTGGGACTAAATGGGTGTTCAGGAACAAATTGAATGAAGATGGGTAGGTTACCAGAAACATAGCAAGATTTGTTTGCAAAGGCTATGCACAAGTGGAAGGAATTGATTTCGACGGAACATTTGCACCAGTTTCCAGAATGGAAGCCATCTGAATGTTTCTCACCTATGCATGTTCAAGAAAAATCAAATTCTACCAAATGGATGTTAAGTCAGCATTTTTGAAGGGAGAATTAGAAGAAGAAGTTTACATCGAACAACCTGAAGGTTTTCTACTATCACAAAAAGAAGACTATGTCTACAGGTTAAAGAAGGCTCTATGTGGCCTCAAGCGGGCTCCCAGAGCATGGTATGCTCGTCTTGATGGATATCTACGTCAAGAAGGGTTCAAAAAAGGTATTTTTGATAGCAATATTTATGTACAAATAGATAAACATAATTTAACAATTCTTGAGGTATATGTGGATGATATAATATTTGGTAGCAATGATGATCGAATAAGTAAGAACTTTTCTAAAAAGATGCAAAGTGAGTTTGAGATGTCTTTACTTGGTGAGATGACATACTTTATAAGGCTTCAAATATATCAGCAAGAGGAAGGAATATTTATATGTCAAGCCAAGTACATCAAGGAAATTCTCAAGAAATTCAAAATGGAAGATTGCAAACCCATCCTTACTGTAATGGTAACAGGTTGCAAATTGAGCATAGACGACTCATATAAGGATGTGGATCAGAATTTGTACAGATCTATGATTGGTAGTCTTTTATATGTAAGAGCCTCTTGGCCAGATGTTCTGCAAGCAGTTGGACAAGTAGCAAGATTCCAAGCAGCACCAAAAGAATCACATATTAAATATTTTCCAGCATTGGAATATCTTCGTCAAAATCTTTGGATTTTCCCATGTTCTCATTAGGTTTTCTTTTTTCAAGAATATAAAGCAGGAGTGGAAGTGTGTACAGGTCTGCAGGATGATTGTGTGTTAGCGGGAGTGGAAGTGTGTACAGGTCCACAGGATGGTTGTGTTTTAGGGGGAGTTACCCTTTGCCATTGATGTCAAAGGGGGAGAGAATGTTGTAGGAAGAGGTGTCATGATCGCAGGGGGAGTACTTGTGTTGCCATCAATGCCAAAGGGGGGGATTGTTGATCAACGACTGTCATTGATGTCAACCCAAGCAGCACCAGGGGCTAACCCAATATTGAATAGGAATTTTGACCTACCAAATTAATATATTTTGGGTCAATAATGCTTTTGATGGTTTCTAATTGTCGAGATGTTGCCGTTGATATATGGCACACCATGTAATTCTTCACGGTTTGAGAGATATTCGTGTTTGAAGTTTGTACCCCAGTCAGTGCACTAAAACCCCATGGGGTTGGGGCATGGGTCATTGAAAAGTCATAATTAATATTTTTTAAGCTCCTAAAATCCCTCCCATGTTCACTTGTGGAAGTCCCTCTCAACTTAAGCATTCATATAAATTGTGATATTCATTTCCTCCTTATGCAAGGGATTCAGTCATCTGAAACAGGTCATCTTGGCATTTTCGCTCCAGATTTTTTTCTACGAAGGTTCAGAAGCTGAAATTTTATATGAGGTGAAAACAAAATCTTGAGGAAGCTGTAGTAAAAATTTCAGATCAAGTTGTGAAATATTTGTGGAGATATGATCTGTGGAAGTAAGGGTTTTTGCAGGCTCCTGAAATTCATCTCAAAGAAGTGACCCTGGGAAAATCGTCATAACTCTCTCTCTGAGTATCAGATTGTAATTCCGTAAAAGGTGGTAGATAGTGCACAGTCTTTAGTTTTTGATCTATCAAGGCAAATTTTGACCTACCAAATTAATATATTTTGGGTCAATAATGCTTTTGATGGTTTCTACTTTTCGAGATGTTTCCATTGATATATGGCACACCATGTAATTCTTCACGATTTGAGAGATATTCATGTTTGAAGTTTGTACCCTAGTCAGTGGGCTAAAACCCCATGGGTTTGGGGCATGGGTCATTGAAAAGTCATAATTAATATTTTTTAAGCTCCTAAAATCCCTCCCACGTTCACTTATTGAAGCCCCTCTCAACTTAAGCATTCATATAAATTGTGATCTTATTTTCCTCCTTGTGCAAGGGATTCGGCCATATGAAATAGGTCATCTTGGAATTTTTTCTCTAAATTTTTTTCTATGAAGGTTCAGAAGCTGAAATTTTTATGAGGCGAAGCCGAAATCCTGAGGAAGCTGCAGTACAAATTTCAAATCAAGTTGCACAATATTTTTGGAGATATGATATGTGGAAGTAAGGGTTTTTTCAGGCTCTTGAAATTCATCTCAAAGAAGTGACCTTGGGAAAATCATCATAGCTCTCTCTCTGTAAGCCCCTCTCAACTTAAGCATTCATATTAATGGCACCTAGGAGGAAAACACAGAAGGGTGTTACCAGTTCTCCTCGATGGGATGGGTTATTATAAGATTGTGGGTTCTTGTTCACACATGAGGGTGATAGATCCAATTATTTACATGATCCATTTTCACAATAAGAGGGATTTTATTGCTGCTATAAATGTTTGTGGGCCTCCTTACCCACTTTTTAATATAACTATAGTCTTAGAGAAAATGTAATATTCCAATTAGCTACATGCTAATTTAGGAATATTACAGTCCTCCCCTCCCAAATTTTTCTTGTCCTCAAGAAACTATAAGGATAGAATTGAAGAGCCTCCTCTCCTCCTCCTGTGGCATCCTCATATGATAAATTCCTCCAAGGAACAAGATGTTGTCTCCTCTATACATCTCCAAGTTTCCCCTCCCAAGTATGCAAGCTAGGTTTTGGTGAGCATCACAAATAGTTATCATCATGTAGCAGTAAAACACCCATGGAGGCAACAATGTGTTGTCTAGAGGACTTCTTGAGGAATGAGATCTGATATATATTGGGATCTATCATCCTCGTGTGAATCTCCCATCCCCAAGCTATCATCCATACAAAATGAGCCACCCTCGAGAATGGTAACCCATGAAAAATCTCCTCCACCTTTGGCTCCTGAAATGTAGGTGGGCTGAATAACTGAACATAGTAGAGAAGATAGCCTACCCCACGTTGTCTCTCTCTCGACTTATGATAGGTGCAAAGTAGCTAATAATCTTGGCTGCAATAAGTTTTCCTTCAAGTGGAAAGAAGAAGACTAGATCTCCAAAGATCCTCCTTCTAATGTCATGAATCATGCTGGCCCAAACCATCCCATACAAAATGAATGGAAATTCATCACCATATGGCATCCAAATAAGAAAAATTATGAATTTTATGTGCAATTTTGGATGATAAAAATGGTCCTTCAAGTGGATACATCGTATTTTTCCTAACTGCTGTTTCAAAACAAAACATGCCAAGTTTTCTCCAAACAAGTTGCTAGTTGTGCATGTCATCTCATCTACTAGAAAATAGTAAATGGCATTGTTTATAAACTAGGAACACAAAGAATAGTACAACACTTTCCCAAAGCCATTCAGGATATGGCTATCCCGATTACTGATGTTGGTCCCAAAATGACCATGAAGCCCAAATAAAGGCTTGCCCTCTTGTGGAGCAATGCATTGTGTAGAAATGGTAAGAGCATGCAAATACTATGTTAGATAATCAACAAATGAAAAAACAAAATTCTTACCATGTACTGAGAGTAATATGATGATAAGATCCATGAATAATCCCTCCATAGTGGTATGACATACTCCCATGAAGAGGAAAGAATCATATTTTGCATGAGGATCTTTCTTCTTATACTTGGAAATCCAAGTTAGGAAGAGCATATCATAGTAATAGATGTCTCCATCCACTACTCCGTCACTCTCACCTCCTCCTTGTGCACCAAGTGCATCATATGTGAAGTGATCTTGGGAACACTCCATGAATAAACCCAAGCTCCCAAGTGACAACGTTGTTGGCCTTTGTAATAAGGATCTTGCCATCTCATAGCTCCATTCTTTGACATGTCCCATGTCAAAGTCATCTACCATCATGTTGCTGCATATGGGAGACCCCTTCCAAAGTGGAAGTACCTCTTGATCTTTCAAGGCTAAGGAGTAGCCTCTTTGCACCATGATAGTGCCATCACCTACTCCTGCAACATCATGCAAAGCATGGGAGAAAATCTTCCCATGCCCTCCCAAGAGGAACCAAAGCAACAATAGTTCTTGCTGCCTCCTCACACCTCCATCATGAAAATCATGAGGTGAAAACATAATGATTGATATGAAGAATTTCATACCAACACAATGCATCCATACTCCTTGCTACCATATGATGCAAGGGTCTTGCCAAGTTTCCTCCACCCACATACCCTTTGAAAGAGGATATGTCACAAGATGGCTAAACTCTTTCAAGAGTAACCAATGCATCCAAGCCTCCTACTGCCCTGTGTCATAGATATGTAGGTGACTCACCAACCTCTTGCTCACCATCCATACCCATTCATCCAAATGTAGGTGCCTGCCACCATGCTCCATCTTGGTACTCCTCCAATGAAGACTATCATTCTCCCAAATCAGATTTTTACCTTTTCATTTCATGGGATGTTGAAATGAAACCTCTTGGAGATCTCTTAGAGAAGCTCTTGCACCAATGACCATCTTGAATCCATAGGGATCCAAGTATGCTGAAATAAAAGTCTCCTCATAGAGATGTACAATGCTCAACAAGAAATTCGCATCACAATGATGGAAAATGAGAGGACTCTCATCAATCATCTACTCCTCCCCTATCACACAAGTGCAATGGCCATCGGAATGCTACACCAATAGATGAGTTCCCAACTCATCATTTTTTCTTAATGACAACGTTTTTAATCTCCTCAATGGTGTATATGTTATCTCATGCTCCAACTGAAGGATGAACATAGATTTATGCATTATATTGTCTAAGACAAAGCTCATCATATCCTCCAAAAATCCACACCCCAACCTCAAGTGTTGTGTACAGATCAATAATGGCACATTAGGATGATGGTTCATCCCTTCCTTGACCAATTCAAGGTTGCATAGCGTAGTGCCATTCTGCTGCTCCAAATTAGTAGTACGTGTTGACCCTTGGTCATGCAAAGGTAGATTTCCACAACCCTCCATAGGATTTACTGAAATAACAGAAAGTGGAAATTTAGGCATACCTTAGTGGAACTTGGGAACATCTTGTATGGTTGCAAGAATTCCTCCCTCCAATGTTTTGGATTCCCCAACTGCTGATGATGATGGCTGCTCCTCCATAGTTGTATCAGTGTTGGTACAATTTTCCTCAAGTGGTGGTGAAGGCCTTTCCCCCCTTGATTTCTTCTTGTCAAATTTCCTAATCAACCTTTGAGTAAAATCTGAAAAAGCATTCACTCTTGCATGACTCGAATGGTTGAACCACCAAATGATTGCTTCACCCTCCTGGTGCAGTGCTGCAATTTCAACAACCTCTCTTTCCACTACTGGATGTAGTAGGAACAACGCATCTGGCTTCCTTGCCCAAGCATTTTCTGTACATGTGGATGATCCATCAAAAGTAGAAAATAGAAAGCTATTTCCCTTTATCCTCCTATTTCTACAAGGTATCCTTTCTTCTTCAAGCTGAATAAATTGTGGAAGAGTTAGATTTTCCTTGAAAGCTCTAGGTTTAGACTTATATTCTACCACGTATCCACTTAGGATCTCATGTTCCAAGTGCCCTCCATCTCCATGACTCTTGTATTCTTCCTCAAAAGGAAAGGGCATAGTGGAATGCTTTGGGGCTCTCTGCAACATTAATTTTCTTTTCTGATCATAGGAAGTACATGGGCCTTCCTCCTCTTCAAATCCTTTAGAGGTCTCACTACAACTTTCCTTTTTCATTTTCTTAAGCTCCTTGGAGAGGTTCTTCATAGATCTGAAAAATGATGAGACAAAGCTCATTATTTCCATCATTATGATCTTTCTCTTCTTCTTCTTATTCTCCTGATATGATAATGGCTTGGATCCATAGGCTGAACTAATATTATGCTCTGATACCACTGTAATATCCCAAAATGCAAAAACTCAGCAATACATGCATAAATAATGCATTTTAAGAAATTTATGCTATAAATTCAAAATCATCCCTTGAATCCATTATATCTAACATAATATCACCTAAATCCAAGAGGAGATCAGAAAAAAAATCATATTAGGTGAGGTAAACAAGCCTCCCACACCTAGTATTCCTCAAAAACACTAAAACCCGAAAACTACTGCAACATAAATTTACTGCATAAGGAGACATCGTAGTATAATGAGGGTTTATACATAGAAATTATAGAAAAAAATATATTTTCTCATATATTAATCATTAATTCTCAAAAACTGAGATCTAGTCTCCTTTATACAAATCCAAGAGAACCTGGGAAGGGTTTCTAGGAATACACCCGATACAAATGGTGATCTACATCCCAACGACTGAAGAATCACTGAAAACTGAAACACATGAATATGGGGGCTGATATAATATATATCTAATGTAGTTCCACTCGAATGTCTCCTCCAATGAAAGGTTGGTCCCTTCAATCACAGGAAAATGCTCAAACAGAGCTACAATATCCCTCACTGAACTTGCCCTCCAAAATACAACAATTCCAGATTGAAATTGCACTGTAGGTGATGGAAATATATTGGCCTACTGCCAAAGATCTCAAAAGAGCTCAGTAACTCTCCAAACTAATCTCCCAAGAGAAGGAATCCTCCCTCCTATGAAAAACTATCTCAGAAAGTGGGTTTCTCAACCCTCCACTGCAACACCCTCCACCACAACACAATATTCTGAAGAAACTGTGTTGTAGCTAAAGACTGAAGCCTGGCTAGAATTCCAGATTTGTGGAATGATATATCAGGACTCTCCCAAGAGGCCTCTCAAGGAAAGAGATGGAATTTCCTAAATAGTAAACCCTTATGCTAAACAACACCAACAATCTTAGCTAAAAAACTGACGAGAGAAAATTCTATACAGACATATCAAAATATGATTCATAAGCTAACCTGATATGGCTGCCATCCTCTTCCTTATAAAGAATGTGAACCTTCCCACCTTGGGTCCCAATCATTATGGTTTCCACCATCATACAATTAATCTCCCTCCAAAACTACATTCTCCCATCATTAAAGCCACTCCTCCATAACAACGTTGTTTGATTTGGTCAAGATTGACTTCTTAAACTTACTCTAGCCCTTTCCATACCTAAGGACCTTCATTATAGCTCTCATATAGTTGTCTAAACTAATCCACATTCATATTTAGTTTTCCATATTGAGGATCCACTCCTCCCATATTAGTGTTGTTGACTTGGTCAAACTTGACTTTTTCCACATGCATTGACCCTTGTTCACACATGAGGGTGCTAGATCCAGTTATTTACATGATCCATTTTCATATTAAGAGGGATTTTATTGCTACTAGAAATGTTATGGTCCTCCTTACCCATTTTTTCATCTAACTATAGTTTTAGAGAAAAATTAATATTCCAATTAGCTGCATGCTAATTTAGGAATATTACATTGTCACACCCCTCAAATAATGTGTTTCTATGATATTGGTGTACCCATTCTCTCTGGATTAGAATGGTCATGGAAACACTTCAGCTCGGTTGCAATATTTTCTCAGATCATGCCTTTAAATTACTCTCAAAATAGGCCTTAACTAAGCTTTCTTATGCATCCTCTGTATTTGTATTGAGGCTCAGGTTTTTTATCTTGAATACACCTTCCTGCTAGCCAAAATGAGCTTTCATTGACAGAGCGTACTTTACTGATAAGCTACCCCTGATTTAAGTCATAAAATACCTTTTTACTGAGCTCTTCCTAGACAGAATGGGGAATGAATTGAGATTTGATACCTTTCACACGAAGGGGCTGAGACAAGCCCTAAAATAGGCTCAGGTTTTTAATCTTGAATAGACCTTCAATTATGAAATCAATTTAGCCTTCATTCAGTCCATAGATCTAGAAAACCTTTACCTCATATGTGCCTTGAGAAACCCTTGAAATCTCCACAGAAAGTAGGCAAATATAAGCCTCAGTACTGATGTGAAATAACTCACATGAAGATGTGAAAAATAGTCTCAAGGGGGGTTTGAAGTTTCCTTAGGAAGAGGCAGGTTCAAGCGTCAAAACAAGCCCTTCAAACTCCCATGAAATAACCTCAAAAATGTGCGAAATTTTTAAGAATATAACTAGTCTCAATATTCAAAATTTCATTTAAGTCATGATGTAATTGTATTTGTCAAAAGAAAGAAAAATAAATTTTTATTGTAAAATAAATTAACTTATCACTCCTCAGGTTCACCTCTTCAGGGTATATATTTGAATCTAGGCTTGCAATTCACATAGAATAACAGTTAAACAACAGTGTAATTTTGATTCATACTTCAAAAAATTTCAATAGGTCATGTTATAGACGATGATCAATTTCATATAGGTCAAGTGATATGTCCTTGAAGATTCCCCTTATCAACCTTTTCTCACACCTCTCAAATACTGTGTTTATGTGTGTTATAGGTCAATTTGGGCATCATCCCAAATGACCTGGTCAACCGGGCATCATCTCCAGGACCAATGACTAAGGGTCTATCATCCCCTATCATTTCCAGTTGCTACATGCCTTAAGACAATAACAAGACAAATCAAGCATGACTTTCATCAAGAAAAGGTTTCCAAGGTTTGAAGTTTATTATAGCATATGAGAGCTCACCAATGCTGCCTCTAAGGGGACTAAGTGTGTTGCATATGCAGGTAACCCCATGCAAGGCTGCTCTGCAAAGCACTTCTCAACATCTATGGGTGCGTTGGTCACATTGGGAGCAAAATTCTCATTATTCCGGAATCTCCACTTGGCTAGTGCCTTCTAGAAGAGTTCACATGTGTCAAGATTCGAATCCAAGTATCCATTCAACATATACAAGATTGGGAACATGTCTTGCCTATTATTGGAAAGTCATTTATTGTAAAACTACCTCAGCCTCTCTATAAATTGAGCACAAATCTGAGCGTTTGAGAAGGAAGAATTTGAGTAGAGAAATGATGGTGGATTTTCGATTGAGAGTTAGATTTGTGTAACAAATACTGGAGAGATTTATATTGTGATGGGGCTACAAATTTTTTTGGAATGGTCGCTTCAAATTAGTCACTAGGTTGTAACCTCTCCTTCTATCATCAATAAAGAATAGGGCTTACTTTTCCCTATATGCATCTCTATTGGCTTTGATTTTCCATATTGTAAGATCTTAGTTGATGTATATGGTTTATGATTTACTAATTTAGCTAACTAAATTGAATACACATTTATATTATTTCTATCTTCTATTGTTTTAGTGTTCTTTCCTGCAGGAAGTATTTTTCACAAACTACTTGAATTTGAAGCTACAATGGAAGCGACACACAGAGCCATTTAGAAGCGCTTGGATTACAAGTAAGCCTCTCTTTGAGTTAGGAAAAGTAGTTGTATAGTATTTAACCTATTGTTCTAGATTATCACCTGTCTAGGGAAGCATGCTTTATCCGTAATTCACAACTCTTTCCAACAAATTGGCGACTCCACTGGGGTGAATTTCTCTCAGTTCTAGGTGTTTTAGCCTCTGATTTTCTTTGTTTATCCACCCAGTAGTTTTTATTCAAAAATATCAAAATTTTTCAAATCTTAATTTGCAGAAGAAGTGTGTTAAACAGTGGTGTTTTTCCTTATACACCGTACCCAACACACTCTTGAACAGGCCACAGTGCTTTGCAGAGCACTATCTCCCTTTTAGGCCTGCGTTGCAGAGCACTATCTCCCGTTAGAGACTGTGTTTCCTCTTGAAACCATCAAGATTCATTTGAATTTGTCTTTGCAAATTGATTCATTTTGTTTTCTGTTGTGTTTTGAAAAGTTTGAACCTCATATTGGCCAGTGAATCTATATATTTCTTCCTCCTTTGAAAGAAAATTTGTTCAATGTTTGTTTAAATAATTTTTATTTATCATTGGAAAGTTTATTTCAAAGTATTTTTATTGTCACATTAGATCCATTTTATTTTGAAAAGGGAAATTGTCATAAAATCTTCATTTCCTGATAGGAGAAATTGTTGTTTCATTCCTCATTTTTCCTTAAAAAGAGAAATTGTTGTCTATATTCATCATTACTCAAAACTAAAAGGCATTTGATTTTTGTTGATTTAGTGCACTTAGGTTCTTTTCTACATTCATAACATTAAAGGAACTGAAAATAAAATATGAACTTGCATGTAGTGGTTTGTGTGTTTTTCAAAAAGGAACAATTAGGAAATCTGCATTTAGTTTGTGTTTTCTGGTTTGTTTGCTCACAAATTGTTTGCTCTTTCCCTCTAGTAGCTAGGATTTTCATTGAAAAACTAAAAGTGAAAGATTTCTTATCATTCTTAATTGCATTTTAGGAGTTTTCCAATACATCATTGCATTGAACCTTTGAAAGGAAAATTGTTAAGCAAGATCAACATAAAATGAATCTCAATTTACCTAACAAAGCATTGGAACCATAACGATAACATTTAGAAGGTCTAGGCTAGAGACATGTTCCGACGTTGTAAAACATAGCAGCTATCATTAACGTGTCTACGATACATTCCAAGTGTGATAACTCACTCCACGTACGTAAGTATATCGTAGCTTGTCCATGTACTTTCACGTATATCGGGTGGTGTTACAGTACGATAAGTATAAGGGGGTGCTTTCACTGTGCAGTTTCACATCAGACAACATTAATATAGAATTGGGCCTCCACGTACCTTCGGGTATATTTGGGAGGAAAAATTTTAGGTGCTATCCATCCATATTGAACCGAGTCTGTCACCTTGTAAATTGTGATACACCGAACACAACATTCGGGGATATTGTCTGCCCGTACTTCTTGGTTCGCCAGGAGGTATTCTGCAGGTCATAGATTCTTGGTAAACCATTTGTCCTAGCATTACCCTTTTATTTTTTCTATTTGTTTTTGGTTAAAATAAATCAGTAATTGTGGAAGAAAAAAATCCTTTCCCCTGTTGTTCACATAGAATTGCATTAAAACCACCTTTACCACCAGAAGTTACTTCTGGTAGGCGAAGGCGAACACGGTCTGTCGAATCAAGTACAATCCATACCTATGGTGAAACATCATTTTCCAATAAACCAGAGTTAGCTAAAGTTGTTTCTACACATCCCAGTTCGTCTACTATTGTTGAAACAGAGTCTTCACATTTACCATGGTCATGATCCATCCAATCAGTGAGACCATACCTCCTGGGCCTGACATTGTTCAACCACAAATTGATCCAGATCATATCTCTTATTTGCTAGAACATCTGAATCCTGAAGTCGAACAACCAGAATTTGTTCCTACCTTGGTCACTCCACAAATTTATGTATCCATTGAAACTCCTATATCACACAGTCAACTGCATGAAATATACTTTGGGCCTGATGGTGAAATAATTACACCTAGTTTAATTTCGATTGAAAAAATCCAAGAAGACGATACACCTTTAACTCCAACCCATTTTGGGGAGGATCTTTATCTGTACGAGTATTTTTCTCAATCAACACCCTCTTCTTTTGTTGATTTTGCTCCTTTTCAAATTCTCATCGATTCAAAAGGGTATACATTTGGTCAAGCAACCATATCTAAACCAAAATCTTGGGTTACGCTAGATGTTCCAATTACGTTAGATCTTTCCCTCGCTACCCCATCGATGTTCACAACTTCATCTGAGTCATATTTTCATGGTGGCCCTATGGTCCCATTAGGTTACAAATCATTATCTGGAATTTTCGCTAGTGCATCTTCAAATCCATGGACTTTACCAATGTCATCATCTAGTATTTTAACTAGTAATCCTATCGTAAGTACTGAACGACTTGATTCATTATACACATCTTCAGGGCAATATCAAGCTGGTCCTTCTAGGTCAATTCCTTCAAGTACCATATCAACTATACTTCCAGCATTTGGAGAGTAATATTTTTCGTCTTATTATCCTCCTCATGCTGGGGGGCAACCTTTGGTCACCCAATATGACAATACTCTGTCACTTTTTGGTCAATCTAATTTTGAAATGAATGTTTGTCAATGGCATCCCACTCCGCCTATCCAACCACAAATGGTTGTACACTCGTATCGACTGGTTCAACCTATTACACCCACTTCATTACCACTTGTTAATACAAATTTAGCACTGTTACAGAATCAAAATTTTGTACATCAACCTTATCAATTAGGTCCTTCAACTCAGTACCATCAAATGTTGGGTCCACACACTCCAAATCCTTTGGTTAATTTACAACAACATGTATCGAGAATCATTTATTCAGAAGCTGGTCTACCATTTTATGGGATGTCACAACCACAACCTAGTTATACATATCAACCGAATCCAAGCTATCCTAACTTGGGTTATAAAATTGGTGAGCATACCCCTTGGAAACCTCAGCCACAAATGCCTCAAACTTCCTTTCAACAAGTATCCTATCCAGGCTTTGGTCAACAGAATCCTTAAGCATTTTCTATGTAAAACAACCCCTATCTAGGTTACCAGCAGCAGATTCCTTATGCTATTGCTGAAAGGCCTGTTGCTCAAGCAATTCCATCTTACCATGGCTATGATCAACCTAACCTTAAAAGACAGTTTCCCTTTGCTACAAATTTAGAGTTACCAGATTTAAATCAGTTAATCAATGATCCAATCAAATATGCTCCTTGGTGGTTGATGATACCTCGTAAATTACCCTTGTATATTCCTAAGTTCAATGGAAACCATGGAGAAGATCCGTCAACTCATGTCATGACCTATAATTTATGGTGTTCATCAAACTCCCTGAATGATGATTCTATTTGACTACGTATTTTCCAGTGTATGCTCACAGGTCTGGCTACCAAATGGTACTTTGAAATACCTAGAGCTTTTTTTGACAATTTCAGAGCCCTAGCTACTATATTTTTGACTCATTTCTAGTTTCCTATCAGATATGAAACTGGAACAGAACTCTTGACTAATTTCAAGCAGACTAATGCTACTCACATTTCTGATCATATTCATGAGTGGCGTCGTCGTCGACGAATGGTTAAGAAATTTGTTCTAGATCATCTCCTTGTTGAATGGTTCATTAAGTCCCTATTTCCATATACAACTGAGGATGTGGCTATGGGTGGTGTCGTCATAGAAGAGCAAGTTATTGGTCGTGCCCAATATTTATACTTGATTTACACTCAATCTTGCACACTCTATGAAAAAATTCCTAACGTGCCGAGATCTAATTTCAATGTTCATGCTCAATTAAAGGACTCTCATTCTAGAGACGGCTTGATATGCATTGCAAGCACACACTACACTACTGCATCTGATCCTGCTCCTACTTGAGAGTGCAAGCTTCTGTGATCCATAACATTTTAATTAAAAATCTTCCGGGAAGTCACAAAAGAAATTTAGGAACCGATGCATTTCGAACTACCAAATGTAGTTCATCATCAGGATAATGAACTACAGTTGGTAGTTCTAAACGCATCAGTTCCTAAATTTATTATGTGATTTCCCAGAAGATTTTTAATTAAAACCTGCTCCTACTTCTAAAATTAATGCCATGTCATTTGATAAAGGCAAAGGTGACAAGCAACCAGGAAGTAATAAAAAGGGGAAATCAAAGAAAAATAAAACTTCTAAATTGAAGGAAAGATCATCTGATCAACCGTATGGACCTCAGAAACCTCATTATCCATGCATAATCTGTAATGAGGAACACTTTGTTAGGGATTTTCCTCACCATGTTGAAGTCTCAAAAAATATCAAGACTTCCCATGCGTCAGCTGTGTTGACAGACCCATTTCCAAATCTGGACACTAATTTGGTTGCTACAGATCCAGCTTCTATTTCCCATGTGTTAATGTTATCCGTCACAAAACCTTCAACATATATTTTGGTGTCAAAGCATAATAAAGGTTATGGTACTCAGGCCACTAATCAACCTACTAACTCAACTATGAATCTGTCTACGGAATCAGTACCGCCTACTTTTATTCCTGAATTGACAATCAAGCCACCTAAGGGATTAATTCATAAATCGACATATAATCCTCGAACAAGAGCTATACAAAATTATAAAATAGTTAAATATTTGGCTCAATCCCCTTCAGCTATGTCTGCTCTTGAGGTATTACAAAATTGTCCCTCCAAAAAATAGGCTTTATTGTCAGCCATTGGTGGAATTGATTCGACTGATTCCAATCTTATCGTCTTTAATCATACATGCTATGTACTGCAACTACCAACAAAATTGGCATTTTCCATACAAGTAAATTTTCTCAAACACCTTGTTCATAGCACTATTATTGATGAGGGAGCATCTACATGCATTATGCCTCTAAACTGTTGGAAGTCAATTGGCTCATCGCGGTTATCACAATCATCAATGACGTTGAAGGCATTTGATGGACGTACATATAACCCTTGTGGTATTATTAATAACCTGCATGTCGAACTAGGAGGTAAAAAAGTGAATATTGATGTTGAGGTTGTTGACGAACCCCTTAACTGTAATATTTTACTTGGAAGGCCATGGGTATATGAAATGATTGCTATTGTTTCTACATATTCTAGAATGATTGCCTTTCCACATAAAGGTACAATTAGAGTCATTAATCAACTATCCCTTTTTTTCTCTGCTTCGCAGGTAACTGGATGTGTTTCGTTCGTTCACATACCCCAACAAGAATTTCAAAACATTGGTGTAGGACTCTTAAAGGATTCCACTCTTATGGGAACCTTTGCATTACTGCCGCCCGCAACGTTGGTAGAAATTGCAAGTATAGAGACCTGCTACATGATCTCTTCCACTCTTTCTGGCTTAAGGAAGAGTACGGGTGATTCTAAAATTTCTACGTTGGATGAATTTTTACCGCCCAAGCCTATTGAGCTGGCATAGAAATCAATCTATCTGGCTTGGGTGGCAAATCCGAAATCAGCGTTGCCAAGTGTTTGGGTTGATCATTCCTTAGATTTTGGTACTCCATCTAATCCTTTTTCCTCAATTTTCTTGACAGATGAGAATATTTTGGAAGCCATGATGTCAGAAGGAGAACCATGGGAAGATTATTGTTGGCTCGAGGGGTCCTGACCCAAGTTTGGAGGTTAAGGTTTGCCAAAAAACCACTATACTACTAGCCCTTTCGGAAGTGACTTGCTTGCACAAGCCAAAGACTCACCTGAAGCAGTATGGGTGGGTGTTGGAACCAAGTTCCACACCCTGAGAGAGAGATCAAGTAAGTCGAACCGTTCAGAAACTATCAGATCTATGTTGTCAGAGGTCGTTCGCAATACTTTCAATGATTAACCAAAGTACAGTTTTACCAGATTGATATAACAGGCTCACATCCATGTGTGGAAAACCAATTATAAGCATAAAACAATATATTCGCAGCAGACTTAATCATATTGCAGATACAGTTATCATAACATAGATAATTCGCAGCTCATAAACACATATCATTCGTAGTTCATAACATAATCACATATAATTCGAGTCCACAATAACCATAACTAGATAGATCAAACAGCATCAGATATCCACAATACTTCGCATATATTACTTCTCAAAAAGTCTCTTACATACCCCAAAAACCAACCTGCGCGCACAGTAGCAGGGTCTGCACACAGCAGGACTGAGGATCTCCGCACACACAACCAACATGAGTCCTTTCCCAAAAACTCAAACAGATATGCTACTTCGAAATTCGCATCAATCTCTATCCAAGTTTGTCTTACAACTCAAAAAGGTTCAACTACTTATACTATTTTAGCCTACGCATCCAATGGTCCGCAAACCATGGTTTGCAGACTCTTTTTCTACCCTTGACCCATTTACAATGCATTAGGGGCTTTGACCCACCCAAAAACTCCTGCGTTAGACTAAATATAATTGAAAATACACAAAATGGACCAACTCCACAACTCTTATAGGAGACCCCGTTCCAACATTCCCCCAACACAATCTTGTGACTTGTCCCGAGTCACTGTGGTGGTGGGGTCTCCACCTACATGCGCAGTGCATTGATAGCTATGACCAACGGGGGCAGCACTTCTTGAATCTAATTAGTAGCGCTTTGCGTAATATCTACAAGCTTCTGTGAGGTTGGTCCCTCTATTACAACCATGACACTCTCCAATGTCTGGTTTAGTCACTTCACAACACCATCAACATCCTGTGAGAGCTGGAAGGCTGCAATAGTCCAAGGTTTTAAGCTTTCTCTGATAACATGCTTCTTCTGGTGGAGTCCCTCAATCTCATCTTGGAGGGTGTTTCTGGTCTGCAATCGCGCCAAATGCTATGTAGGGACCAAGGTAGGTAATTTAGCCTCGATCTGCTTGAAATATTCCTCCTTCTGTCGCAAGTCCTAATTGATTTTCTGGAGGATTGGATTGCGATGGATTTTGGTCCAAATATGCATGGTGTCCTCGAGTAACTGGACGCCCTGAGCAATCTATCCTATAATGGTGTTGGTAGCCTTGGTCACTAGCATAGCGTGATGGGCTCATAACTCTGGGGGTGTTTTGAGCTACAGCTTGGCTTGTAAGTCAGAGATTTGCTGCTCCAACTGAGTCTTAATAACCTGCATTTCCGTCCTGGAAGCCTTCAATGCTGCGACTAATCCTTCCGCTTTAGCCTGGGGAGTGGCTGTGGTTGCTTTTTCCTTCGTAACTTCTATGTAGAGTTGGTGGATTAGAGTTTTGAGCTCTGCCTGATGTGTGACAGCAAAGAGTACCTCTGCATTCTGTTGTGCGATGGTCTATTCTGCCATACCAATTTGGTGGTGTACTTGTTGGTACCGATGGTGAATATCCTGAGACACTACAGTGTGGAGACCCTGTAATGTTGCATGGGGTAGCTTGGCAAGATTCAATTGCACCCCTGCACCTTCTTGAAGCTGGATCTCTTGGTCCGGTGTACTGACCACAAGGGCGGTGCTAGGTAAGGGAAAAAGGTGGCTTTCTTCCATGGCTAGTGCTGTACTGTTATATGCCAAGGGAATTTGTCCCTGAACCATGCCAGTCTGAATGGTGTCTATATTTATCTGCAAAGTTCACAACTCTTCCTGGATAGCGCTGAGCACATCCTTCTGGTGCTCCTATAACGCGACCCATTTTTCTTCTGTGGTCAGTGTAACAACAACTATGATTTGTTCGAGATCTCCATTTTTCAACGTAACTATCTCATCCCGTTCCTTCTGCTGGGCATGCTACTTCTTTCGGGGTCCCTTAACAGGCTCTGTTACACCATTTTTTGGTCATCTAACCTATTGTTTTTAGATGGACCCAAGTACACCATGTAAGACTAATTTTACCCTAAGTAAAATTGCATTCACTACGAAAAATAACTTAGTAAACCACCTTTATTAAGTTGTTTATGGTCTAAATAGGAAACCCCATGAGGAAATATTAAATAAATCTACATTTTTTTTATTTTCCTCAAGGAATAATTAGTTAAATAACAATTTAATTAATATTTTTAGTTATATTTAACCCAAAATAGGGTAATTAATTAGATAAATCCTTATTTATCTTATCATTTCCTAAGAATAATTATTTAAACCTTATTTAAATAATATTCTTTGTTGAATATGACTAAATCACCCATAAATAATTAAATAAATCATTATTTATTTGATTATAACTCAACCACGTTCTTAAAATTATAAATAAATCATTTATTTATTTATTATTTACAAATAAAGGGATTTGACCCAAGTCAAATTCCTTTTCCCTTCTACAAATATAATAAAATATTCCATAAAATTTGGATCTTGATTTGGTTAATAATATTTTAATTATGTTCCAATATCTAGACTAACTCAATATTTTGCTATAAGTAGAAGGGTTTTTCCATTGATTCAGAACCTTTTGTTGCCTAAATATCACTCTGGATCTATACTTTTGGTCTGACTTTGATCCACCATCATAATAATATTTTTCTACAATTTTTGTCTGGGTTTTCTACACCATCAAGAGAGAGGAGTTTTAGATCTGAAGTGCCGAGGACTTATAAGAACCCATCCCATTGAGGAGAACTGGTAACACCCTTCTATGTTTTCCTCCTAAGTGCCATTAATACAAAATTCATTCAACATATTCTTGTCTTGTCTATTGGATGCATGGAGTAAATCTTATTTTTTCTACTGCTTAATGTCTTCTAATGCATAGATCTAGATTTTTGCAGCATTTATCTTGATCACCTAACTACAGATATGAGGATATTGGCAGTTATATTTGTTGTTAGGGCTATTTGTTATGCATAACTAAAGTGGTATTTTTTTGTACGCTTGGAATTAAGATTCATACTAACAACTAGCGACTCCACACGGTTTTACGATTATGACCTCTGTCGTTTTTCTGATCCTTGCATATTCAGCTGCTTCAAACCCTAGGATTTCTCTTCAGCCTCTTTTTTTTTCTTTTCTTGAGGTTGTTTTTAACCTATAAAACCCTAAAACATTAAAAATTCTAACTTCTGTGTGTTTTCGGACCTATTGCACAAGTGATAGATATCAGCCCCAGCTGAGATGACACTTTTTTCTGAAATCTTCCGCCAAGAGTTCCGGAAGTGTAGGTTTCACTTTTTGCCCCAAAAACTGCAACCTTGACCTCCAGGACACACTTTTCAGCCCAAAAACTTCGACCTCTACTGAAAAAAGGTCAAAAACTATGACCTGGACTTTTTGAGGGATTTTTTCTGAAAGTTTTTCTGGGTTTGTCTGGGCCTTTGTTTAGGGTTGTCTGACCTCCGTCTCTACCCATTTTGGACATTTAATTTTTCTATTTTTCTCAACTAAGTGGGAACCTAGCCCCCTAGGGCTTCAATACCCTCCACTTTTTTTGGAAGAGTTTTTTCTGTTGTAGGTTGTCTGAAATTTCAGAGTCTTCAGCCATTTTTCAGATCTGATACCTCACCTTCAGATCCACTTCAGATCAGCTATTTATCCATCCAAAACACCTCATTTAGGTTTTCTTTGGTTTTCCTCTAGGGTCCCCTCTTCTTCCCTCCAGGATAGAGCCTTTCGTCACCTCTTTTACAACAATTCTCCCTCTGATTTGTTGTTGTTTTCTGCACCACTTTCCAGCAGATTTGACCTTTAGATCCCTCTCCCTCTCGACCTTAGGTATATTGTCTATTTCAGTGTGTTTTGATTAGTTTTTTACTCGCCCATAGACTAGTTTTTGAGAGGCCCACCTCCTTGGGTTTAGATTATTGCATTATTAGTTGTTTATTTTCAATTTTTGCAGGCTTATATATTGTTATTTGCAGGTTTATTTGCAACTATACAACACACTTTTTCTTTTTCTCTACAAACGTCTGGGTTTAAAAATTAAAATTTACACACTTCACACACACAACCTAAGAAAAAAAGTGCTTGGTTAACACCACCAAGCAAAGACTCTAAGAACATTGAAATCAATTGATCCTACACCTCTCTGCCCTTGTTTTGACATTGTAATCAGTTGATCCTGCACCTCCCTGCCCTTGTTGGTCACTTTTTCCTTTGTTCCGTGTTTTTGTCATCATCATTGTGACACCAAGGCATTTATCCCAGAGACTTCTTGGCCTTCATCCTCAGTTTCTGGTAGGAAAACTTACTCCTCCTCGTAGGATTCAAGTTAGTCCTCCACCGAGTCTACACTTCGACTCTTCTTCTAGTTCGTTGGGTTCTCCTTCTCATTCCACCTTTAGTTCTCACCCTGTCACCTTCACCATGTCGGGTGCAGGACCTAATGTTGGTGGTAACCCCGGACGTCGTGCTAGGAATACCACTAGTGGGACCGCCATGGAAACTACCCTAGATGCACCCTTGCTCCCCTTCATGGTAGGTCTCAGCCTTCCCGATTTCGACCAGTTGATAAATGACCCTATACACCATGATGTTACTTGGCCTGCTATTCCAACCATGTTCCCTTATGAAATCCCCAAGATCAAACGTCTGGCTAGTGAAGATCCTACAAATCATGTTCGATCTTTCCACATGTGGTGTTCGTCTAACTCTATCACCGATGACTCTATCCGTCTTCGGTTGTTCCAATGTACGCTTACTGGTGAAGCTTCTAAGTGGTATGTTGAACAGGCCCCTTCCTCTCATACCACCTTTGCAACTCTTTCCTGGGATTTTCTGTCTTACTTCCATCTTCCCCTTCGTTATGACACTGGTATCGAACTTTTGACTTCTTTCTGTCAATCATCTGTGACCCGCCTATTCAATCATGTCCAGGATTGGTAGAGAAGAAAGAGGCTATGTCAAGCCCCTACCTTCGAAGACCATGTCTACATGGACTGGTTCCTTAGATATCTCTTGCCTCGTATAGGGAAATATGTCACATCACATTTTCCTCAAACCGAAGAAGCCACTCTCCAAATGGTGTTAAAATATGACCTAATCTACGCTCAATTGGGTTATGTTTATACCATTATACCTAATCTTCCTAGACCCAGTGGTGCCAATGCACTGGGGGCACCTCGTGCCATCGATAGTATCATTGGAACTCTCTCTAATCCATATGCTCAGCCTCCCATGGGCTATGCTTTTCCGAGGGCGGGGCAGCATCTCCTGCACTTTTCCCCCTCCCGGTAGCACGTATCCAAGATACGGCATGACTTCTCTTTTTTCCTAACCTCCTATTTATGACAGTGTTTCCCAACCTCATTATTATCTGTATCCATAGCCTATTTCTCCAACTCCTCTAGCATTAGCACCTCTGCCTCCCTTTCCTTCTCAACCCCTGAAACAGTAGCCACCTCCCCCTCAGGGGTAGGTGTATGTACAGTAGGGCATGAATAATCATCCTCCCTCCAAAGAGACCAGGAAAGTCACTCAAAATCAATCCGCTCCCATTAATCCTGGACCTAATCCTCAAAATAATGCACCTAACACTGCTAACCAGCAACAGGGCACTCAACCCAAGCAGGAAAGGCCTGTTCCCATGAACTAACCTTGTTCTTGTTTTGGTGTTTATGGTCATTACATGCACGAATGTCCTCTTTTACAACATATGAAGCAGATGTGGGAGTCTAAAGTAGTATTGTGAGGACAAAAAGCCTCCCCTTCCATCCCTCCCAGCGCTGCGCCTAGCCAGCCGAATGTGCTTACTAATCCTTTCCCCCAGCAAGGATTTGTTGCTACCCAACCACCTGAAGGTCAGGCGGCCACTCAACCTCTTCCATCTAGTACCCCCGATTATTAGATCCTCATGATGAAATTTGACCAACCTGTTATCGTTAACCTCAACCTTCAGACTCGGTCCCGTCAGTACACCAAGCCTCCCACTATGTCTATCCCCGAGCCACCTCCTTCAGTTTCTACGGAGCCTCTTTCGACACCTAATGGTTCCTTAAATATCCCTCAGCCTAAGGTGGAGGTCCATACCAATATCCCTAAGGGACCACTACACCAAAATGTTGCTTCTGGAAAAGCTGCCCATTCGTATAGTATAGTAAATGATTTGGCGCAATCCCTTGCTACCATCTCAACACTGGAACTCCTCCAGTCATTCCCTTCACAACGAAAAGCTCTACTATCTGCCATCGGTGCTGTAGACCCTATTGATGATTGCTTGATCATCTTCGATGTTGACCAGTCAAAACATCATCCTCTTCCTGCCTATGTCGCCTTCCAAGTCCCAGTTAAAATTAGGAACGCTCAAATTTCCCAGTGTATCAATGATGAGGAAGCATCCACCTATGTGATGTCCGCTTTGGTTTGGAAGCAACTCAGATCACCTGAGTTGGCTCCTTCCACGATCACTCTCTGAATGTGGGATGGCCACACCTCCTAGCCCATTGGCCTGTTCTGCAATTGTCCTATTACTCTTGCAGGCAAGAATGTTTGCGTTGACATAGAATTCAATGATGCCCCCTTAGATTACAACATTCTATTAGGTCGTAGTTACACCTATGCGATGTCTGTTTTCCCATCTGTGGTCCACCGCAAGATTTCCTTCCCTCATAATGGAAAGATAGTCACCATTGACCAGTTGACATATTACGAACCGAAGTCTCAGACCTCCCCTCAGTCCATCATCTCTTCGGTGGCCAATAAGAAAACCATCTATCCTTTAACTAGTGTCTCACCCGGAGTCTAAAAAGACTCCTTTTTGCTTGGTACATTCCCTGGTCCTCCTCCTCTTGTCTTTGATCCCAGCTCATCAAATGTTTTTATGATTCAATCATCTCGGGTTGCTCTCAAGCGGCCCGCTTTGGCTAGTCAGCAGCCTCCTTTCCCTCCGTAGCTTGCTCCTAGCCCTTCGATTCAACCTTCTAGACGTCTTCCTCCTAGCTCTTCACCTACTGCTAGTATTAATGAGCCTCTTTATCCCCCTGGAATGGTTCCTCCAGGCCTTAACCATCTTGGAGCCATCACTCTTAGCCATTACCCCTCCGGTCAGATACCATTCCTAGCTCCCCCTCCCGGAGTGTATATGGTACCTGTTATGGCTACCCTCTCTCTTCCTAACCTGACCCTGGGGATTCCCAGTCTAGTACCTTGATCCCCCAGCTGCTACCCCTCCTGGTCAACCCAAACCTTATCTTTCTTTGACCTCGGTTCAACCGGTCCACATGACTTCTCCCGTTGCTACAGTGCCTCAGCCACCTCAACAGGAACCCTCTCCCATTGTGACAAATTTGGGTAAGAAGAGAAAAGCCGGCAAGAAGGCAACTAAACACAAGACTGCCCTGACAAACCATGCCCCTCCTCGGTTGCCAAAGCGTACTATCCAGTGTGCTTTGTGTGATGTTGTTAGTCATGCCACCCATACCTATCCAGAATTGCCTCACCACAAGCCTATGGTTAACAAAGCGTTTTCAGATTTTGATATCACTATACCTGATTCAGTCTTGAAAATCAAGTCTTTGCGCACAAATCACCCATGTGCTTTGTGTGATTTCCATGGCCACAATACTTACCTCTGTCCCCACCTCCACGACTTCTGCAGCTATCTAGCAACAGTTCACCAATTCCAGGCCAAGTGAAATGAGTCCACAGCTCCCTTATTTGCGCGTTTTGCTTCAGCAGAACCAGAGGACGCATCCACTCCCATATACATTCCCCCTCCAAACGTTGAAATGATAGAGTCTTCGGCCACTGTCCACTACCTGTCATCATCTATGAGATCCTCAGTGGAAGACCCCCCATGGGCCTTACTCTTCTATTTTTCTTGACCTCCCTTCAGTGATCACCTTGGGCTCAACATCGGTGGATCCTTCATCTACTTGTTTTTCTGTCACCCATCGTGACGATGCACATGTGAACCTCTCTTCTCATGATGATGAGTCAGGTAGCTTCATTGCATCAGGTTGTGTTTCTTCCACTAGTCACCCCATATTCTCTTACGATGATGAAATTATGGAAGCAGTCACCACCCCTGACTTTATCTATCCCCCCTTACATCGAACCCATGCATTCGAACCACATACACCTTCTGGCCATTACATTGACACCCAATGTTTGGGTAAGGGGGCACTCGTATTTGAGAGACTAGGAGAAGCAATTCTCCACAACTCTCCTAGTGTATCTAGTCTTGTCTGCTCTAATACCTTTATTCCTCCACATTTAGAAGAACCTATAGAGTCCCATATCACTTTAGGTCACTCTAGGGATGATACCCCTCATCATTCCTTCATCTTACATCAACAACCCAGTCCCTTCGACGTATTTGTTGACCAACCTATGAGTTTTCTAGGAGAGCACCAGTTCATTATCTCCAAATCCTCTCTTTGGGATAGTGACACCATGTATGCCAACCTGGAAACTTAAATTCCATTTGGTTCATATATGCAGTACCAAAAGAGATTGGTAATCCTCCATTCCCTTTCTCAAACTACATAACTATAAAAAAAAAAATGGTGCACCACATCATTAAAATGTGTTTATGTTGGGAAAATGCGGAGGGGGTGAATACGGTATTTAGGAATTACTCAAAATTTTTTACTTTTTCTTACTTCAAAAACCATACGCTACTTTCCTAAAGCCAACTCGTGTATACACGCGGATCTCCTTAATAAAACAGGTGTATGTCCAAAGATATTATTATGCATATAATTCTTCACTTATATCATTCCATCATTTATTTATTAGATGTTCAATAAACAGTAAACATGGGCAGTAAGAACAGAATAAATCATCACACATAAGCATCACACATGAACACCAGGACTTTTCGTGGAAACCCAAGTTGGGAGAAAACCACCGCTGTCGTTGTCTCAGCCTTCAATATTTTATTATAAAAAAAACATCTTACAACAATGTACTGGTGCAGACTCATACCAGTACGTAGGCACCCACCTGCGCTCGTTTACCAGCCTCTCCTGGAAGGAAGCTATGACCCCCTGCTCTCGTTTACCGGCCTCTCCTGGAAGGGAGCTACGACCCCCTGATCTCGTTTACCAGCCTTACCTGGAAGGGAGCTACAACCCCCTGACTGAAGGCTACAACCCTCAGCACCACCATGGACCACGTTTCATCAATTTTCATACTGGATCCAAAGCTTCCTTTAGAACACATTTACGACCACATTTCATGTGCTGGTGGACCCTTCGCACTTTTAAGCACGATCCACCAATAAACGAGATTCATATAACTCCTTGTGGATATCGATGCTCAATGGGGAACGGATCATACATTTCTTACCACGAGACTTCGACAAACCCTAGTTTGCATACGCTTTCCTTTCCTTTGATGTCACGTATCTCTGTGCTAGTCCACATCAACCGAGCGTATACATGCAGCCTGTCACTGACCATCTGCCTTTTCTTGACGCGTATATCTGTGCTTCTCATGACAAAACAGCGTGTTGATCTTCAAACCATTACGAGTACTACTTCTTGATTAGATATTCGGTTCGGATTCAGCCATTTTCTTGAGACGGATGTTTGCACTATCATAGTCTAATCTACTCCATAAACCAGATCAGTAGATACAAATACATTTCAAATCTAGATCTCCTTCTTCATCATTTTCATCATTGGTGCATCATACACTCAGATCTATCATTCAAACCATTACCCTTTCCATACAGATATACTTCACAGAGAAGTATTCATTCAAGCTCAGACATCTTGCGCCCACACCATAATTTGCACAATGAATTTCTTCTCTTTATATAGGTTTACCCTTTTTCAATACCATGAGCCCAAAACTACAATACTTTCCGATGGTATTCCTGGACGGGGTCATTTAGACGAATCATTACCCAATACAATGGGTCAATACCATGGTGGTTACCCCTGGGTTTGCACTTTATGAGCGCTTCTGCCCATACGCGACTTGTCACGTTCTTTCCCGCGTGCATACACGACTTCCCTTAGACAGATCCGCGTATTCCTTGAGACATACTCTTTTCATCATAGATCTAGCACAAACTGAATTTCTTTCTTCATTGCCTTCTGTACACACTGTAGATACATCAGATTTAGTTCATCAAGACATGTTCTATCAAGCACAACTTCATCAAGTAAGTTGCCATCATCTTGCCATTCAAGGACAACACTCTATCAAGTGGGTACTCAGCATCATATTGTCAACAAACATCATATCACATCAGATTTACATCATCTACCAAGTCCATCAAGTCAAGAATAACTTCATCAGGTGGATTGCCATCAAGGACAACACATGCCAACTATCTCATGTCTTCATCTTCATTCAGTGGGTTGCCATCAAGGACAATACTCTGCATCATATTTCCAACAATCTCCCCCTTTGGACTTGATGGCAACCATAATGGTGTTTGGTTACCACAACATATAGGTACATTAATAATACAATGACACCATGTCACTCTCTCCATTTTGACACCATTCAAACACCATGTCACTCTCCCCCTTTGACATCAAGAGCAAAGGGCGGACCAAAACCAACATACTCTCCCCCTGAGTTCATGCTGAAATTTCAAGCATATTTTTCAATGAAGTACATGACTCTATGAACTTCCTATCATCAATGACTCATACTTACATCAAAGATCCATCCAGGTGGATTTACATATGAGACTCAACTACCCAACCAAGTGGGTTTACAAAATTTGACTCAGCTACCCAACCAAGTGGGTTTACAAATTTGACAAGTCCTCACATGACTGAATATTACAATTTTACATCATGGGTCTTAACAAGACCTTTTCATAAAATTACAAATATGACTTTAAGACCAACACCAGAAAGACCTCAAGAGAGATCATATATCAGAACCACCATAATGCCAAAAATGCATTATACTCAGCGAAGCTAATGCTCCCCCTGAATCTGTGCATCCAAGCATCCTTTCAATATGACTAAGGCTCCCCCTTAGTTTGTGCATCCTGAACACTTTCACCAAAAAATCATCAAGGCATCTTTATCAAAACATTAGAAATAGAATTACGAGAACTGGAACACCACCAGAGATACCAAAAAATATCAGAGGTACCAAACAGCACTGCAGCTGTGCTGAAGAGATCTAACTCCAAACAGAAAAAATTTCAGCAATCAGACATACGCGGTTTTCTGTGCATGAACTCGTGTATATACGCGACTGTGTTTCAGGAAACCCGCGTATCCAATTCCATCTTCTAAATTTTAACCAGATCTGATCCTCTGTGAGAAAAAGACAGTGTTCAACTTCTTTTGAATGCTTCCCTGGACTACAGATAGATAGAACAGTGCAGTTGTGTCTTCAAGCGTCATCCAATGGTTGTAGCATAAGCACATTAGTAACCAAGCCTTCAGATTCTTTGCAGCATCAATACAATATTTTCAAGAGAGATTATCATACCAGAACAACATCTTCAAATAAGTGTCAAGCAATCATCCATGTGGTCCATCATCACCAAGATCTTCAAGATTTAACATGAAGTAACATATGTAGGCAAAAGATCTCAACCATAGTAACAAACTCTGCATGATCTATTCTTATTTCTGAATCAAACGACATCCAAATCATCCATGTGTGAGCACAAAAGATACTTATCAGCAACCAGGGCTCAAAATCTCATCATAATAAACCATGTACCAAGTCATCATCATTTGAGCATGAGTATCACAAAAACCAAAGAATAAGTAGTCATATTTCCAACAATGCAATCATTAGTATTCAACCTGCTGCTCCCCCTGAACCAGTGCTCCATCTTAACTTGTGCAACCTGAATACATTCATCAGCAAGTCATCAACAACAATCTCTGCATGGGCTTCCCTTATCTCCGAATTATAGGACTTTCATCTCATGAATACTCTTCATCAACAAGCAAACAGGACTCATCCACAATCTTCAACACAAGAAACCATGTATCATATCATCATTATTTAGAACTGAGAAACTAAGCTGATATTGAGTCAATAATACAGTTATTAACAGTCAGACTGATGCTCCCCCTGAACCTCTGCTCCAGATCTTCAGCTATCATATAAATTCTCTTATCATCAATGCATACGCGATTGTGTCTGCTGGAACTCGCGTGTATACGCGACTTGTGTTCATCGAACCCGCGTATGGAAAGTGAAGCATAGAAATTTTTCACATTCCTTCATCTCCCCCTGAACTTGTACTTCCTGTACCTGTCTTCTTCATATCAGATGCTTTGTTAGAAATACATATAACCAGAATAATCAAATAAATCATGAGAGACATCATACATTGCTCCCCCTGTGACGATACATTACTAAATCTCATAATGTATCCCACATCATTCCTGCAGTCAATCAGAGAAGTAAGCTTCAGAAGCGGATGACTGCAGTAGGGTCAATATTCCCTACGTTTTTTATTGGTCCTCCATCTTTTTCCAGATTTGTTTGATCTTTTTATTTGTGTGCTGGAAGTTATCCAATTTCTCATATCTGTTCAACCTGCATTCCTTTTCTACATGTCCATACTTGTTACAAGAATAACATCTCATATGTCCAGAAAAATAAGCATAAGAATCATAATGAGTATTTCTAATCTTCCTTCTTTTACAATCAGCTGCTTTATGTCCATACTTGTTACATGAAAAACAATATCCCTTGAAGAAACCAGAGTACCTTTCTATGTAGGAACTGTTTGATTGAGGCTGAAAAGATCTGCTCCTGCAATTTGCTGCAACATGCCCATAATTATGACATTTAAAGCATTCAACTTCATTGACTGATTTCCTTTGAGATTTCAACATTGTTGGTTGACCTTTTGTTTCTTTCAACACTTCAGGTTTTGCATTGACATCCTCTGAATTTTTAGCACTTCCTTGTGAGCTAGATTCTCCTTTAACAGTTTCATGGAAACCAAGACCAAGTTTGATAGCAGGAGACCTTTGATTACTCATAATATTGTCCAAAATATTAGTACTATCTTGAAATCTCAAAAGTTTAACCTTTTCTTCTAATTTACCTTTGAGAATGTTTACCTCAACCTCCAAGGCTTGACATTGCTTTGTCATGCTTTCTTCTTTCCTTCTTCCATCTTCTACTTGATCCTTCAGATTTAGAATCTCTTCTTTCAACCAATTTTCGTTTTCTTCACATGTTTGTTGTAGCTCTTCATTCCTCTTATTTGATTTTTCCAGATCTTCTTTGAGAGAGATGATTTCTGCTTCAAGGCTTTCCTTTTCAAATGTTTGTAGAGGCTCCTCATTCTTCTTACTTGATGCTTCAAGATCTACTTGCAGAGAGATGATTGCAGCTTCAAGTCCTTCATTCTTCTTGCTTGATTTTTCGAGATCTGCATTTTGATCGTTGATTTCTACTTCTAGTTCTTTAATTCGATTGGATGCATAAGTATGAAACCTTTGATACTTGTCCACCTGTCCATTCAGCATTTCTATTTGATCTTTCATTTGAGAGATCATCTCATTGTAGATAGAATATTTCTTATCAGTTTCCTTTTGTTGTTCTTCAACTTTTATCTTGATAGCTTCTTCTAGATCCACAACTTTACTTTCACTATCTTCACCATTCATTGTACCAATGAGACAATCATGACCCCAATCACTATCTGATTCAATTTCTGCTAACCATGTTTTCTGAGAGATCTCCTTGTTTCGAGTAGACTTCTTCTTTTTCTTCTTTGCCATGAGCACTTTCAGATCATGGTCAGAATCTTCTTCATCTTCACTGGACACTTCATCATCATCTTCATTTTCATAGAAACTCTTCCTCTTTTCAAATTGTTTCCCTTTACCATGTTTTTCTCTATAAGGACATTTAGCAGCATAGTGACCAACTTTTCCACACTCAAAACATTTGAAGGGAAGCTTACCTTTGAATCTTCCAGTACCTAGTTGAAGCTTTCTCACGAAATTCGCTTCTTCTTCATCGGATATATAGCTGGATTCTTTAACAACTTCCTTTTCCTTTCCTTTTGTAGATGCCTTAAAAGCAGCTTCTCTTATTTGAGAAGGACCTCCTTGTCTCATTTCAAAAGCAGTCAGAGTACCATGTAATTGAACAATAGTAAGAGTTTGCAGATCTTTCCTTTCTTCAATAGCTGAAACTTTAGAGTCAAATTTTGAAGTCAAGGATCTTAAGACTTTTTCCACCAGAGTAGTATCAGTTATGGTTTCACCCAAATTTTTCATCCGATTTACAATATCATCTAGACGAAGAAAGAAACTGGCAACACTTTCATCACTATGCATCTTCAAATTTTCATATTCAATTCTAAGAGTTTGGAGTTTTGCATTTTTTACCTTTGTATCTCCTTCATAGCTCAGAATGATTTTGTCCCATATTTCTTTTGCTGAATGTAGCTGCATCACTTTAGCAAATTCTGATTCTGACATGCTTCCCAATAAGACATTCACTGCTTTGGCATTGATTTCATACTTCTTCCTTTCAGCTGCATCAGTAGGAATACTTGCCGGGTATTGATAACCTTCTTCCACGATTGCCCATACATCTGCACCAAGACTTTGCAGATATGCTTTTGTTCATACCTTCCAGAATATCAGATTGCTTCCATTGAATAAAGGTGGCTTTATAGACATCACTCCTTCTTGACTTCCCATTGCGACGGATCTCCTTCAAGCGATCAAGCTTCTGCAGAAGAACCTGCTCTGATACCAATTGTTGGAAAAATACTGAGAGGGGGGGGGGTGAATCAGTATTTACTGCATATTCAAAAATTTTTACTTTTTCACTCTCTAAAACCCATACGCTACTTTCCTTTAGTAAACTCGCGTATACACGCGGATATCCTTCATACAACTCGCGTATTAGCAAAGATCTAAATATGCAGATATTTATTAACTTAGTTCTTTGCAATATTCATTCATCTGAAGTTAAGTTATCAGTAAACATGTGCAGTAACAACAGAATAAACCATCACACAAAGCATCACACATGAACACCAGGATTTTTAGGTGGAAACCCAAGTCGGGAGAAAACCACCGCTGCAGTTGCTTAGCCTTCAATATTTTATTATAGAGAAAACATCTTACAACAAGTGTGCTGGCGCAGACTTGACCAGCACGCAGGCACCCACCTGCGCTCGTTTACCAGCCTCTCCTGGAAGGGAGCTCCAACCCCCTGACTCGTTTACCAGCCTCTCCTGGAAGGGAGCTACGACCCCCTGATCTCGTTTACCAGCCTCACCTGGAAGGGAGCTACAACCCCTTGACTCGTTTACCAGCCTCTCCTAGAAGGGAGCTACAACCCCCTGACTGAAGGCTACAACCCTCAGCACCAATATGGACCACGTTTCATCAATTTTCACACTGGATCCAACAACTTCAATAGAACACAACTTGTAGGCCACGTTTCATCATATTTTCAGACTGGACCCTCTCCATACATTTAAGCACAGTCAAACATCAACAACAGATAGCTAAAACAGAGCAGATCAGATCAGAGATTTCATACCCCATGCTTCAGCAAACCCTAGTTTGCATACGTCAGTTTTCATCGATCTCGCGATATACGCTGTCATTCAAATCAACCAAATAAGATACCTTCGTGATAAAACTTCATCAAGACATACATCGCTTTTTCATTGTATTACAGATATACGCCTTCCATAAGAAAGTAGCGTATGGATCTTCAACCATTACAGAGATGCATACTTCTTCAGATCAGACATTCAGTTCAGATTCAACCCTTTACTTCAGACAGATGTTCGCCTCATCACAGATCAAATCACTCCATCAACAGATCTAGCAAATACAAGTACATTTCAGATCTAGATATCCCGCTTCATCATTTCTTCATAGGTGCATCATAGATTCAGATCTATCATCAAACCTTTACCCTTTCCATACAGATATACTTCACAGAGAAGTATTCATTAAAGCTCAGACATCTTGCACCCACACTCATGATTTGCATAATGAATTTCATCTCTTTATATAGGTTTATCCTTTTTCAATACCATGAGCCCCTTTTTCAATACCATGAGCCAAAACAACATTACTTCCGATGGTATTCCTGGACGGGGTCAATTAGGCGGATCATTACCCAATACAATGGGTCAATACCATGGTGGTTACCCCTGGTTTTGCACTTTTAGAGCGCTTTAGCCCATACGCGACTTGGTACGTTCTTTTCCGCATGCATACGCGACTTCTATAAGACAGATCCGCGTATGCCTTGAGACATACTCTTTCACCATGGATTTAGCACAAACTGAATTCCTTTCTTCACTGCCTTCTGTACTCACTGTAGATACATCAGATTTACTTCATTAAGAACATATTCTATCAAGTACAACTTCATCAAGTAAGTTGTCATCATCTTCATCAATGTGGGTTGCCATCAAGGACAACACTCTTCATCATATTGCCAACAGATTGGGCTACGTGAGCTGGGACACAGGTGGATGCTGCGTGCCGGGTCTAATACTGGTACGGGCCTCGGTACCAGTTAACCTAAAGGACTTTACCTTACCTTTTGCTATATGAAGCACATGATTTTTGAACATATTTTCCATAAGATTGATTCAAAACATAGCATACCGATCCTTAGGGCCCCCACGTTAGTTCTGCCACGTTACTTCCTGTTCCTGCTTTACTATTGCCACTTCACTCTGGCCAACTCTTCAAATATTCCACCATTTGATATGAAGTTCCATACATAACTTATCAACATTTAATAACATCAGTGACTTATGTTAAATGTTGATCAACATTGGCTCCACTTGGGGACGACACGTTCATCCTTGAATGTGTCGAGAACTACGTAGACCTCCTGTTAGTCTTCTGTGAACGCCACTTCTCATCCATTTTGGATTTTTACCTCTTCTCTTCATGATTCTTCAACCAACACACATTATTAAGACAACGCGTAAAACAGGAAATAATATACAATATGATACATCGGGCCCTCTCGGCCCGGATCAGTACTGAAAATAAGGCTTGAGGAATTGACCATTGATAGGGGCGTCCCGCAAATCCCCCTGCAAATTCTCCAACCTAAAAGTATTGTTGCCACCCTGTTCTGCAATTTTGAAAGGGCCGAACCAAAGGGGGTCGAATTTACCGTGCTTTCCTTTATCAGCCCTTCGCACGTCCCACCTGAGTACTAGGTCCCCTACTTGCAACTTTCTGTCTTTAGCATGTTGATCAAACAACTCTTTCATTTTCTCCTAGTATTCTATTAGCCTCTGATTTACCTGGTTGCAAGTTTCTTCGAGCTCCACCAGCTGATTAATTCTCCTGGGAGCGTCATCAGGTTCATCCTGACTCTCTTGCATGAATCGAGCCACAGGCAAGGCTAGCTGTATAGGGAACACAGCTGCTCGTCCATATACCAATTCGTATGGAGATTTCCCAGTTGCTCTTTTACTGGTAATTCTGTTTTCCCACAGAGCGAACTTCAGTTGAGAGTCCCAATCCTTTTGGTTCTCGTTGATAGTCTTCTTTAGTGCTCAGACCAGAGTTTTATTTGAGGACTCTGCGAGGCCATTCCCTTGGGGGTAGTAAGCTGTAGAGTCACCCAACGAGATATTATACTGCTGGCAGAAATTTACAAATTTCGTAGACTTGAAAGCCTGAGAATTATCAGTGACTATTCTAGCAGGGCAGCTAAACCTGGATATAATATTCTCTTCCATAAATTTCATTATCACTGTGTCTGTAGCATTTCTTGCAGGTATGGCTTCCACCCACTTCGTGAAGTAATCCGTGGCAGTTAAAATCCATCTATGCTGGCCACTTGAGGGTGGGTGAATTTCACCTATAAAATCAATTCCCCACTGTTTGAAAGGTTCGTCTACATGGACAGGAATCAAGGGCAGAGCTGCTAGCTTCTGATTTTCTGCAAATTTCTGGCATTTATCACATGCCCTGACCCAAGTGAAGACATCCCCAAATAATTTGGGCTAGTAGAAACCAGCCTTCAGAATCTTGTGGGCAGTAGCCCTCCAACTGTAATGGCCCCCACATATACCTTCGTGGAACTCGGCTATTATACTTCCCACTTCTTCCTCTGTCAGGCATAAGAGCAGGATGCCTGAGGGGTCTCTCCAGTAAATCCGGCCGTTTGCAACCATATACTTCTGTGATTTCAACCTCAGTGCCCTGTATTTAGCTTTCTCATAGCTAGGTGGACAACTTATTGTTAGGAGGTACTCCACTATTTCCTTGTACCACTGGCTGGTGAGGTATTTCATCTGTATCTTCTGGGAAGCTATCTCCACTCCTTGTGGTTCTTCCCTTTCCCTAGAGTCTTCGTTCGCTGTCATAGACAGATTGATACCCAAGGCCTGGAAATTTGACTCAGACAGGATCTTGGCTAGACCTTGCCCCTTGATTAATTTGGTAGGACGGATATCTAACTCATACTCCTGTATTTTGGCTATCCATTTTCCTCTTTTTCCCTCATTGTCCCCTTAGATGAGAATGTGTTTAACAGCTGCTGCAGGAACAAATGCAGTGATATGGGACTGTAATACACACATTCAAAAAGCTTTGAGGGATTTCACCAGAGCATAGGCTTGCTTCTCCAATATGTTATATTTCAAGTCAACATCCCGAAGCACCTGACTAAAAAAGGCAATAGGCTGTTCATACCCCTCTTCGTTTTTCTGCAACAAAACTCCAGCTACTGTATGAGGAGATGCAAAGGAGAAGATCATAAATGGTTTGGCATAATCTGGACCTGCTAACACGGGGGCTTCTGCAAATGCATTTTTAATTCTGGCAAAGGCTTCTCTTGATTCTGATGACCATTTCACCTCATTGTTCTTCTTTAACATATCAGTTATGTGCCTAACTATCTCAGCATAGTTAGGGATGAATCTCCTTAGGAAGTTTATACGCCCTAGGAACACCTGAACTTCCTTTTTGTTTCTGGGCAGGGCAATGCCATTTATGACTTCAACTCTTTTAGGGTCTATCTTTACTCCATCTATGGTTACAATGTGCCCCAAGAGCTTGCCCTCTTCTAGTGCAAACAGAGACTTCTGTGGGTTAAGAGAGAGACCATACTTTCTACACTTCTCAAATGTTCTGCGTAGGTGTTCTATGTGCTCTACATCATTCTTTGAGAATACATTAATGTCGTCCAGATATACCACCACAAACTGGTCCTGTTCTCCAATAAAAGCGATGTCCATGGCCCTCTGAAAGGTGGCCCCTGCGTTAATCAGCCCAAAAGGCATTCTGGCATACATGAACGTTCCCCATGGAGTGGTAAAGGCCGTCTTCTTTTGGTCTTCTAGCATCACAGCCACCTGATTGTACCCAGAAAACCCATCCATCATGGACATCTGAGAAGCCCCTACCACTTTCTGCAAGATGTGGTCCATTTTGGGCAGTGGATAATTATCTTTCAGGGATGCCCTGTTCAGATTCCTGAAGTCAACACATAGTCTTATTTATCCATTCTTATTTCTTACCGGGACTAAGTTTGCCACCCACTCAGAATACCTCAATGGTACAATGATTTTAGCCTTCAGCAGTTTCTTAATTTCTTTCTCAATAGAAGGTAACAATAGGGGATTAATCTGTCTGAGCTTTTGCTTATGTGGTTTTGCATCTCCCTTCAGTGGAATATTATGTTGTATAATGCTGACATAAAAGGTTTTTAGATCTTGATATGACCAGGCAAACACATCTTTGTAGGTCTGAAATAGCTTTTGATACAATTGTTTGTATTTTCCCGGGACCTTCTTAGACAGCTTCACGGTTTTAGGGTCAGCCTCAGTACCCAGATTCAGGTCCTCCACTTGGTTCTCTTCTACAACTTTATTTGGCTGTAGTGGGACATCATTATTGTTAAACAACCTTTCCAAAGGCACTAGTCCAACTGCAGAAACTGGTGATCAGCTATCCTTTCTTCCCATTTGTTGCCTGATGAGTCTTGAGCCTCTTCTTCTTCAGAGATATCAATCTCCATGTTGGAGAACTCCCCAACTGCCTCCAAGAATCTCTTAACCTGTTCGTCATCTTCAAATACTTGCCAGTGTTTGATATTGTCTGGGATTGATGGCCTATAACGTACCTCAATCTCATACCTCAAGAGAGGGTTCTGAGGTGGCCGAAAAGTACTGGCAGCCACTGCTAAAGAGTCTGCCATTCTATTTTGTTCTCAGGGCATAAACTGGATGTTTAAGGCTAGGAAAAAGTTTTCAACCAGATACCAAACTTCATTCCTGTAGGCCCTCAGCCTAGGATGTTTAGCTTGGCACTGATTTCTCACCTGCCTGACTACTAGTTCTGAATCTCCCAGCACTTTTAAACTTTGTATGTTCATACTCTTGGCAGTCTGCAACCCTAGTAGGAGTGCTTCATATTCGGCCACGTTATTTGTGGCCTCATACTCCAGTTTGAAAGATAGAGGCACCCATCTTCCTGTAGGTGAAATCAACAACACCCCAGCTCCATTTCCTTCTATGGAGTTGGCCCCATCAAAGTGGAGTGTCCAGATTTCTGATTCAGGACCCTCTACGAACTGCTCTATTTTGATCTGGCAAAAGGATGGCTGATGTGCAGACTCTAGATCTTCCTCCAGCATCAAGCATGAAAACTCTCCCTCCTTGCTATAAACTGGAGAATTAACTGAATCATTTGTTTTAGTGACTGTCTTGACAAATCTAGTTTCCCGGTACAGCCTCCTCTCTTGGCCACCAAATACAGGGATAGTGGCATAGGTCAGATCCAGTTTGATTGATCCCCCAATTTTGGTCCCCCAAGATCTTGACAGTAGCATGCCAAAGCGGGCTGGGATATCAGCCACCACTATATCCATTACTACACTTTTTGCTGGGATCTGAGCCAGGTTAACCACCAAGTCTTTTATCATGCCCAAGCACTTGACTCTTTTGGAGTTGAATGAGTAAAGGTATTTGTATGGGTGGGTTATCTGTAGTCCTAATTGCTCCATGACCGAGAGGGGTAAAATGTTATGAGATGCGCCGGAGTCTAACATACAATTATGAAGCAGCAGATCATGGATGACTAGAGACACGTAAAATGGGGGAGTGGTGGCATCGAACTCCTCAACATGTGGGACACAAACAAACATGGGCCTTTCTTCCTGTAGGTTCAGAATGTCAGGAATATGTATTACTTCTGGGGGAAGCATAAAGGACGTGACTTGGGATTGATAGGCAGGTTGTTTTAATAGCTCGGTTAAGGGGACTGGGATTTTCACTTTCTCAAGTTCTTTCTGTAAACTAAAAGAAGAGGAGGACCTATCTACTGCCACTTCCTTTGTTTCTTTATCTTTTGACTCTTCACTTTGAGGGGGAGGCTTAACTTCTTTTTCGGTAAGCTTATCATTAGGGTGTGCAGCTACTTGTGAAGATGAAGGCATTTGATTATCAGACTGCAGAGATGGCTTAAGGGGCCTCTTACCTTTGTCTAGCGTCTTTTGTGGTGTTGCCTCCTTTCGAGCAGGTGCTTCTTCTTGCGATGTGTCCTCCTCCTGATCCTTAGTACGATTTCTCTTCCTAGAAGATCTGAGGTCATATATTCTATTGAATTGAGCTTGCATGAAGTCAGCGAACTATTTGCAGTAATCTTCAACCTCAGGATCTTCAGTGTCTTCGTTAGCCTTTCCCTCTGTGTGTGCCTGCACCTCTACTTCGTTACTTTCATGTAAAGGACATTCAACTTCATCACTATTTGAGAAATCAAGGTAAGCCTCTTCTTTCTCATAAGCTGTATCTTCAGTAGAGCCCTCTACTTGCCCTTCCAAATAGAGGGGGTGTGGAACTTGGTCTTGCTGCTCCGTTTGTCCCCTCTGCAGTATCTGCAAGGGTGGATTTCTGTATTGAGGGTTAAAACCTCTGTTAGGAGCATTTTGGAAATTCTTGGAGGATGAATTCTTTGCCTCCATTTTAAGCTTTACTAGCTTGCTTGAGAGATTCTTGATCATTTTGTTCATCTCCTCAATCCTGTCGTTTGCTGAATCTTTATCTTGGCCTGAGGTGGATACCTCTTCCTTTCCCCTTCTTCTTGTATCTTGCTCAGATTTTCCCCTAAAATTACCAGTGGAGGAAAAGTTTGCCTCGAGCTCCAGTGCATCTGTCTGAGCATCATCCAGGGTGGTTGGCTTTCTTTCTCTCAGAGAGAAGCCGAACTCTGAGTCGAAAGCTGCCATGAACACAACCTTGGCAGCGGTCTGATGAGGCTTCATCTCTGTAGGGAGGCTAAGGTACAATTTGTTAAATCTCTTAATAAATTCAGCCACCCCTTCATCGTGTCTTTTCTTGATTGTATTAAACTTAGTAAGACAATGTCCGTGGTCCTTCTTCTCTCCCCATTTTCTGAGGAAATTCTCTTCCATTCCGTCCCAGGTGGTGATAGAATGGTTTCCCAGTGTCTTGAACCATTTTCTAGCCTCACCATCTAAAGATTGCATGAACAGCCTTAGGACCACATCCAGATGTTCCACATTAAAATTCTCTGCGAAAGAACAAAAGACCTCCAAATGCTTCTGAGCTTCGATCTCATTTTCCCCATTGAAACGGGGCAAGATCTTTAAATAGTCCTGTGGCATGTCATTTAGCACATTAGGTAGAGCCAGAGGGGCGTATTTATTTAACAGGAAACCAGGGACGTTAGCCATTGGAGGGGGTGGAGGTAGTGCAAGAATCTGAGTTGTAAGAGGAGGAGGAGAAGGTGGAAGTGAAGTATGAATAATGATGGGGATGTAGTGAACAACGGCTTGAGGGGTTGACGAGAATGTCGGGTTGTGAATAGCAGATACTTCAGTAAGTTCCTTAATCTCCTCAACTTCAGGGGTAGGGTGGAAAGAGTAATGCGAAGTATTGCTAGACTCAGCTTCGTCACTGATATGGACACCTCCCCGAGGTGGGCTTTCTGAATAGTAACCAGTATCTCTTATGATGGAGACAGGGCCTTGTATTTGGGCGATTTGAGAGGAAGAGGACAGAAGATATGGAAAGTTTTCTAGGGAAAATTCAGGAATCTCGGTATGAACTGACTGCCTTTCCCTCCAGCCCCTTCTATGTAGGATCCTTTCTGGGTCAGACACAGAAGGTGTCTTTGGCTGAGACGTATCTAACCTTGGGTGCGGCTTACGAGGAGCCAGGACTGCAAACAAATTAACTTACAACACAAATGTGGAGTCTCCATGGTGAGGAATGTACAACTCTCAACTCTTCATGCTCACCTAACTGAAGAGTGAATAGGTTTGTCGAGGCCCAGGGATTTTAATTTATTTCAACTTCGTCCCCGGCAACGGCGCCATAAAGATGTTGTGGCTCCTAGAGACAGCCTTGAGTTGCCAAAGACCAGTGCCTAGGACATCTTAACCAGTAAAGTGTATAATGTATGTTTCAGACTCATTATCTGCTTAGGACTCTTTACTCATTCAACAGGTGCAAAGCGTTACCATATGAATGGGACCAAACTACTTTGAGATTCAGCAGGATATAAAGATACTACAGAGGCAAGAAGGGAATATTCAATACATTATACTTCAGACAACTTAGAGACAACTTTCATCCAGGAGGGCTAGTTCCTCAATGGTATATAGGTATTTTTACTGAAAGGTGTTTGCTGCGCAGAAAGTGAGAGGGGAATACTAATTATCGATGGAATGATACTCGGAAAACATATTTCGACATCATATGGGCTTAAAAGCTAAGAATCCATACATGTTAATCAGTTCTAGAAGAACACCATCCCATGATATTTAATACAGAGGAAATACGAATGAAGTGTTAGGTGGAACGACATATTACACATGGGCCATATTTAAAGCGACACAGACCAGACAAGTATAAGTACCAAATAGTGATAAATTCATACCCAAACTGGCGAATCACTCGCATTCCAAATCATAATATAAAGAAATTGGAGACAGTGAAGTAAACAATGAGACAATATTACGAAGAAAGAATCACACAGACCATATAACATCAAGACTAGAATCCTCACGCATGAGTAGAACTTCTCTTCGCTGAGACCCCACGGGCTCTGTGTATTTGTATTGATAATTCCACAACGAGCATACAAAATTCTTTACACTGCAAGTTTCTTCAGAAAATTTGGAACCCCGTGTTCTCTTCTGTTCTTGCTTATATAGGAACTTCCTTACATGGGCGAGAAGAATTTTGGGAAAATATCTTCCTCGCACCCTATGAATTTGTTAGAAGTCCTTTTCAAAATAACAAAAATCATGATGAGGAATAAAAAGCCTCTCATCATTTGTTGTTAGGCGCTCGGCCATTTAAAACCAAAATTGTATAACAATCTGGGTAAAAAGTAAATTGCTAGGGTGAAATATGAATTGCACCTGAAACTCGAAAATTACTAGCTGAAGTAAAAAGTAAAAAGGCCGCTAGGGCCGGATCATGAGTTAACAGTAATCTCATGGACGAGAAGGAGTTGAAGCGGTTGCTGACACTGGTGGTGGTGCATTTACTGATAGTCCATCGATGGTTCCGTCATGGCTGCAAAACCTTCCACCCTGATGAAGGCCTCGGTAAGGTCACCTAGACTTGCCTCAGTTGGAATCTTATGCTTTATTAGGTGTAGGAGAACAAATTCGGAGTGGAGAGAGGAAACAATTGTGTCAGCCTTTAACTTAGTGGTTTTGTCTGACAAGACATCTATTCGGTTCCATTCCTCCTGCAGGCATGCTTCATATTCTATTAATGGTCAGAGTATGGATGGAGTAGTGGAGTCCCAGCATGATGGAAGCCCTGCTTCTGTGATTTTGACCCATGTTCTATCAAAACGGTCCACGCTGTCCACAAGTTGCTGTAAGGCCCTTGAAGCTTTGTCTGTGAAGACTCGCCACTGCAAATAGGGACTGTGTAATCCTGGCGGCCTTTCCCACTTGATAACCCTGCAAAACACTGGACTGACTTATGAAATTCATGCATACGGAGGTGATTATGGAGGACTGGAGAACAATGGCGCGGCGGTGATGGGACGGTGTTTTACGGATAAAAATGGTGAAAAATGCAATGATACGGTGTATAATGGGGTTTGGTGGAGAAATGCATCGTGGGCCGTTTAGATCATGTCCGGGATACATAGATCAACGGTGGAGAATGGTCCGTGGAATAACTTATGCACATGACGGAATACATATGAAACATTGAAATTTTAACGTAAAATGTGAAACCTTCAGACTTTGGTGGAAATGTAAAGGAAAAACATGAAATGCAACGGAAATGCGCATGAGGGGTATGGGACTGAACGTATGAGGTGGGACCCAATACGGAAAGTGCGATGGCGGAAAGTGGCACCAATCAGAAAACTGCGCTTTGCGCTTTTGTGATGGGGCGCATCTGCGATGGGTGCGATTTTCGATGGGTGCGATTTGCGATGGGTGCAATTTACGATGATCGAAAATCGCAAAGGTGGAAAGTGCGATGACAGAAAGTGGCACCAACAGAAAACTGCTCTTTGCGCTTTTGCGATGGGACATATCTGCGATGGGTGGATCGCATCGTAAATATTTGCGATAGATTGATCGGGCACGAACATGTGAAATTGCGATATGCGCTTTGTGATTGGCCCCCCAAGGCTTTAAGTGCTTGGTCATGGGCAAGGGTTATGGGGAAGTGGTTAAGGTTTAGCCAAAAAAGGGGCTAGGCCCTATTACAAAGTCTAAAGTGGGTTTTTAGCTCGTTTAAATGCATTTCAAAGCCTTAGGAGGGTAACGGTAGAGGGAAAAAAGAGGTGAAGTAGATAGGGTAAGCATCGTAAGGACGCTGACAATGAGGCACGTGTCGTATAGGGATTGGATGTGGAAAAATACTGAGAGGGGGGGGTGAATCAGTATTTACTGCATATTCAAAACTTTTTACTTTTTCACTCTCTAAAACCCATACGCTACTTTCCTTTAGTAAACTCGCGTATACACGCGGATTTCCTTCATACAACTCGCGTATTAGCAAAGATCTAAATATGTAGATAATTATTAGCTTGGTTCTTTGCAATATTCATTCATCTGAAGTTAAGTTATCAGAAAACATGTTCAGTAACAATAGAGTAAATCATCACACAAAGCATCACACATGAACACCAGGATTTTTAGGTGGAAACCCAAGTCAGGAGAAAACCACCGCTGCAGTTGCTCAGCCTTCACTATTTTATTATAGAGAAAACATCTTACAACATATGTGCTGGTGCAGACTCTACCAGCACGTAGGTACCCACCTGCGCTCGTTTACCAGCCTCTCTTGTTTTGAAGAACACAACCCCACTGACTCGTTGCAGCCTCTGCTGGAAGGGCTTCCGACCCCCTACCTCGTTTACCGGCCTCACGGAAGGGAGCTGCGACCCCCTGCTCTCATTTACCGGCCTCACACGGAAGGCTACAACCCCCCGGCCCGAGCTGCAACCCTCGGCTGACATGGACCACGTTTCATCAATTTTCACACTGGATCCAACAACTTCAATAGAATACAACTTGCAGGCCACATTTCATCATATTTTCAGACTGGACCCTTTCCATACATTTAAGCACAGTCAAACATCAACAACAGATAGCTAAAACAGAGCAGATCAGATCAGAGATTTCATACCCCATGCTTCAACAAACCCTAGTTTGCATACGCGCTTTCCTTTCAACGATCATCGCGTATCGCGCACACCGTCCAAATCAACCGGGCGTATGCCTGCGCGCAAAACTTCCCCGCGTGCGTACGCGCATTTTTATTCACGAGAAGCGAGTGTGTATACGTGCGCCTGCGCGGCATAAAGTGACGTATGGATCTTCAACCATTACGGAGATGCATACTTTTTCAGATACGGACATCAGAGGTTCGGATTCAACCCTTTGTGGGAAAAATGTTCACTCATTAACGGATCAAAATCACTCAACCAACGGGATCTAGCAAATACAAGTAAATTTCAAATCTAGATATCCCGCTTCATCATTTCTTCATAGGTGCATCATAGATTCAGATCTATCATCAAACCTTTACCCTTTCCATACATATATACTTCACAGAGAAGTATTCATTTAAGCTCAGACATCTTGCTCCCACGCTCATGATTTGCATAATGAATTTCATCTCTTTATATAGGTTTATCCTTTTTCAATACCATGAGCCCCTTTTTCAATACCATGAGCCAAAACAATACCATGAGCCCAAAACTACATTACTTCCGATGGTATTCCTAGACGGGGTCAATTAGACGGATCATTACCCAATACAATGGGTCAATACCATGGTGGTTACCCCTGGTTTTGCACTTTTAGAGCGCTTTAGCCCATACGCTACTTGGCATGTTCTTTTCTGCGTGCATACGTGACTTCCCTTAGACCGATCCGCGTATGCCTTGAGACATACTCTTTCACCATAGATTTAGCACAATCTGAATTCCTTTCTTCAATGCCTTCTGTACTAACTGTAGATACATCAGATATACTTCATTAAGATCATATTCTATCAAGCACAACTTCATCATCATCTTCATCAAAGTGGGTTGCCATCAAGGACAACACTCTGCATCATATTGCCAACAATCTCCCCCTTTGGACTTGATGGCAACCACAATGGTGTTTGGTTACCACAACAAATAGGTACATTAAGAATACAATGACACCATGTCACTCTCTCCATTTTTGACACCATTCAAACACCATGTCACTCTCCCCCTTTGACATCAAGGGCAAAGGGCGGACCAAAACCATCATACTCTCCCCCTGAGTTCATGCTGAATCTTCAAGCATATTTTTCAATGAAGTACATGACTCTATGAACTTCCTATCACCAATGACTCATACTTACATCAAAGATCCATCCAGGTGGATTTACATATGAGACTTAACTACCCAACCAAGTGGGTTTACAAAATTTGACTCAGCTACCCAACCAAGTGGGTTTACAAATTCGACAAGTCCTTACAAGACTGAATATTACAATCTTACATCATGGGTCTTAACAAGACCTTTTCATCAAATTACAAATGTGACTTTTCATAACCAACACCAGAAATTCCTCAAGAATGAGAACATATTTCATAATCTTCATAATGCCAACAATGCATTATACTCAGCAACGCTAAAGCTCCCCCTGAATCTGTGCATCCAAGCATCCTTTCCATATGACTAAGGCTCCCCCTTAGTTTGTGCATCCTGAACACTTTCACCAACAAATCATCAAGGCATCTTTATCAAAACATTAGAAATAGAATTGTGAGAACTGGAACACCACCAGAGATACCAAACGATCCTCGAGAGATGCAAAATAATCACTTTGCGGTGGCCGAAGAGGGCGACTCAAGCAGTTGTCGTGATCAGACATACGCGGTTTTCTGTGCATGAACTCGCGTATATACGTGACTGTGTTTTAGGAAACCCGCGTATCCAATTCCATATTCTAAATTTTAACCAGATCTGATCCTCTGTGAGAAAAGTACAGTGTTCAGCTTCTTTCTGGGATATTTGAATGCTTCCCTGGACTACAGATAGATAGAACAGTGTAGTTGTGTCTTCAAGCGTCATCCAATGGTCAAGCCTTCAGATTCTTAGCAGCATCAATACAATCTTTCCAAGAGAGATTATCATACCAGAACAACATCTTCAAATAAGTGTCAAGCAATCATCCATGTGGTCCATCATCACCAAGATCTTCAAGATTTAACATGAAGTAACATATGTAGGCAAAAGATCTCAACCATAGTAACAAACTCTGCATGATCTATTCTTATTTCTGAATCAAATGACATCCAACTCATCCATGTGTGAGCACAAAAGATACTTATCAGCAACCAGGGCTCAAAATCTCATCATAATAAACCATGTACCAAGTCATCATCATTTGAGCATGAGTATCACAAAAACCAACGAATAAGCAGTCATATTACCAATAATGCAATCATTAGTATTCAACCTGCTGCTCCCCCTGGACCAATGCTCCTTCTTAACTTGTGCAACCTGAAAACGTTCATCAGCAAGTCATCAGCAAAAATCTCTGCATGGGCTGCCCTTATCTCCGAATTATAGGACTTTCATCTCAACAATGAATACTCTTCATCAACAAGAAAACATGACTCATCCACAATCTTCAACACAAGAAACCATGTATCGTATCCTCATTATTTAGAACTGAGAAACTAAGCTGAAATTGAGTCAATAATACAGTTATTAACAGTCAGACTGATGCTCCCCCTGAGCCTCTGCTCTAGATCTTCAGCTATCATATAAATTCTCTTATCATCAATGAATACGCGACTGTGTCTGCTGGAACTCGCGTGTATACGCGACTTTTGTTAATAGAACTCGCGTATGGAAAGTGAAGCATAGAAATTTTTCACATTCCTTCATCTCCCCCTGAACTTGTACTTCCTGTACCTGTCTTCTTCATATCAGATGCTTTGTCAGAAATACATATAACCAGAATAATCAAATAAATCATGAGAGACATCATACATTGCTCCCCCTGTGACGATACATTACTAAATCTCATAATGTATCCCACATCATTCCTGCAGTCAATCAGAGAAGTAAGCTTCAGAAGCGGATGACTACAGTAGGGTCAAAATTCCCTACGTTTCTCGATCGGTCCTCCATCTTTTTCCCGCATTTGTTTCGATCTTTTATTTGTAATGTAGTTCTATAAACCCTCAGATCTGTTCAACCTGCATTCCTTTTCTACATGTCCATACTTGTTACAAGAATAACATCTCATGTGTCCAGAGAAATAAGCATAAGAATCATAATGAGTATTTCTAATCTCCCTCCTTTTACAATCAGTTGCTTTATGTCCATACTTGTTTCATGAAAAACAATATCACTTGAAGAAACCAGAGTACCTTTCTATGTAGGATATGTTAGTTTGTGGCTGAAATGATCTGCTCCTGTAATTTGCTGCAACATGCCCATAATTATGACATTTAAAGCATTCAACATTATTGACTGATTTCCTTTGATATTTCATCATTGTTGGTTGACCTTTTGTCTCTTTCAACACTTCAGGTTTTGCATTGACATCCTCTGAATTTTTAGCACTTCCTTGTGAGCTAGATTCTCCTTTAACAGCTTCATGGAAACCAAGACCAAGTTTGATAGTAGGAGACCTTTGATTACTCAGAATATTGTCCAAGATATTAGTACTATCTTGAAACCTCAAAAGTTTAACCTTTTCTTCTAATTTACCTTTGAGAATGTTTACCTCAACCTCCAAGGTTTGACATTGCTTTGTCATGCTTTCTTCTTTCCTTCTTCCATCTTCTACTTGATCCTTCAGATTTAGAATCTCTTCTTTCAACCAATTTTCGTTTTCTTCACATGTTTGTTGTAGCTCTTCATTCCTCTTATTTGATTTTTCCAGATCTTCTTTGAGAGAGATGATTTTTGCTTCAAGGCCTTCCTTTTCAAATGTTTGTAGAGGTTCCTCATTCTTCTTACTTGATGCTTCAAGATCTACTTGCAGAGAGATGATTGCAGCTTCAAGTCCTTCATTCTTCTTGCTTGATTTTTCGAGATCTGCATTTTGATCGTTGATTTCTGCTTCTAGTTCTTTAATTTGATTGGATGCATAAGTATGAAACCTTTGATACTTGTCCACCTGTCCATTCAGCATTTCTATTTGATCTTTCATTTGAGAGATCATCTCATTGTAGATAGAATATTTCTTATCAGTTTCCTTTTGTTGTTCTTCAACTTTTATCTTGATAGCTTCTTCTAGATCCACAACTTTACTTTCACTATCTTCACCATTCATTGTACCAATGAGACAATCATGACCCCAATCACTATCTGATTCAATTTCTGCTAACCATGTTTTCTGAGAGATCTCCTTGTTTTGAGTAGACTTCTTCTTTTGCTTCTTTGCCATAAGCACTTTCAGATCATGGTTAGAATCTTCTTCATCTTCACTGGACACTTCATCATCATCTTCATTTGCATAGAAACTCTTCCTCTTTTCAAATTGTTTCCCTTTACCATGTTTTTCTCTATAAGGACATTTAGCAACATAGTGACCAACTTTTCCACACTCAAAACATTTGAAGGGAAGCTTACCTTTGAATCTTCCAGTGCCTAGTTGGAGTTTTCTCACAAAATTCGCTTCTTCTTCTTCGGATATATAGCTGGTTTCTTTGACAACTTCCTTTTCCTTTCCTTTTGCAGACATCTTAAAAGCAGCTTCTCTGATTTGAGAAGGACCTCCTTGTCTCATTTCAAAACCAGTCAAAATACCATGTAATTGAACAATAGTAAGAGTTTGCAGATCTTGCCTTTCTTCAATAGCTGAAACTTTAGAATCAAATCTTGAAGTCAAGGATCTTAAGACTTTTTCTACCAAAGTAGTATCAGTTATGGTTACACCCAAATTTCTCATCCGATTTACAATATCATCTAGACGGAGAAAGAAATTGGCAACACTTTCATCACTATTCATCTTCAAATTTTCATATTCAATTCTAAGAGTTTGGAGTTTTGCACTTTTTACCTTTGTGTCTCCTTCATAGCTCAGAATGATTTTGTCCCATATTTCTTTTGCTGAATGTAGCTGCATCACTTTAGCAAATTCTGATTCAGACATGCTTCCCAATAAGACATTCACCGCTTTGGCATTGATTTCATACTTCTTTCTTTCAGCTGCATCAGTAGGAATACTTGCCGGGTATTGATAACCTTCTTCCACGATTGCCCATACATCTGCACCAAGACTTTGCAGATATGCTTTTGTTCGTACCTTCCAGAATATCAGATTGCTTCCATTGAATAAAGGTGGCTTTATAGACATCACTCCTTCTTGACTTCCCATTGCGACGGATCTCCTTCAAGCGATCAAGCTTCTGCAGAAGAACCTGCTCTGATACCAATTGTTGGAAAAATACTGAGAGGGGGGGGGGTGAATCAGTATTTACTGCATATTCAAAAATTTTTACTTTTTCACTCTCTAAAACCCATACGCTACTTTCCTTTAGTAAACTCGCGTATACACGCGGATATCCTTCATACAACTCGCGTATTAGCAAAGATCTAAATATGCAGATATTTATTAACTTAGTTCTTTGCAATATTCATTCATCTGATGTTAAGTTATCAGTAAACATGTGCAGTAACAACAGAATAAACCATCACACAAAGCATCACACATGAACACCAGGATTTTTTGGTGGAAACCCAAGTCGGGAGAAAACCACCGCTGCAGTTGCTCAGCCTTCAATATTTTATTATAGAGAAAACATCTTACAACATATGTGCTGGTGCATACTCCTACCAGCACGCAGGCACCCACCTGCGCTCGTTTACCAGCCTCTCCTGGAAGGGAGCTCCAACCCCCTGACTCGTTTACCAGCCTCTCCTGGAAGGGAGCTACGACCCCCTGCTCTCATTTACCAGCCTCACCCGGAAGGGAGCTACGACCCTCCTTCCCACTACTGTACCCTCACCTCGAAGGAGTCATAAACTCCCCTGACTGAAGGCTACAACCCTCAGCACCTCTATGGACCACGTTTCATCAATTTTCACACTGGATCCAACAACTTCAATAGAACTCAACTTGTAGGCCACGTTTCATCAAATTTTCAGACTGGACCCTCTCCATACATTTAAGCACAGTAAAACATCAACAACATATAACCAAAACAGAGCAGATCAGATCAGAGATTTCATACCCCATGCTTCAGCAAACCCTAGTTTGCATACGCGCTTTCCTTTCACTGATGTCGCGTATATACGCGCTTTCGTCCATATCAACCAGCGTATACCTCTGCACAAAACTTCACTGCGCATACGCGCCTTTTCTTCATAGAAGCCGCGTATATACGCGCTTCCTCTGCGGCGAAGTAGCGTATGGATCTTCAACCATTACAGAGCTGCATACTTCTTCAGATCGTACATCCGCCCGTATTCAACTTTTGTCGGCTGCATGTTGTTCTCTATCACGTATCAAATCACTCCATCAAAAAACATCTAGCAAATACAAGTACCTTCGATCTAGATATCCGCTTCATCATTTCTTCATGTTGTGCATCATAGATTCGCATCTATCAATTAAGCTTTACCCTTTCCATACAGATATACTAGCGCAGAAGTATTCATTCAAGCTCGTACATCTTGCTCCCACACACATCTTGCACCCACACCCATGATTTTCATAATGAATTTCATCTCTTTATATAGGTTTATCCTTTTTCAATACCATGAGCCCCTTTTTCAATACCATGAGCCAAAACAACATTACTTCCGATGGTATTCCTGGATGGGGTCAATTAGGTGGATCATTACCCAATAAAATGGGTCAATACCATGGTGGTTACCCCTGGTTTTGCACTTTTATAGCGCTTTAGCCCATATGCGACTTGGCACGTTCTTTTCCGCGTGCATACGCGACTTCCCTTAGACAGATCCGCGTATGCCTTGAGACATACTTTTTCACCATAGATTTAGCACAATCTGAATTCCTTTCTTCACTGCCTTCTGTACTCACTGTAGATACATCAGATTTACTTCATTAAGAACATATTCTATCAAGTAAAAATTCATCAAGTAAGTTGTCATCATCTTCATCAATGTGGGTTGCCATCAAGGACAAGATATCTGTGACTACACAATGATTGGGCGTGAGCCGGGATACAAGTGGACGCCGCGTGCCGGGTCTAATACTGGTATGGGCCTCAATACCAGTTAACCTAAAGGACTTTACCTTACCTTTTTCTATATGAAGCACATGATTTTTGAACATATTTTCCATAAGACTGATTCGAAACATAGCATACCGATCCTTAGGGCCCGTACGTTAGTTCTGCCACGTTAATTCCTGTTCCTGCTTTACTGTTGCCACTTCACTCTGGCCACCTCTTCAAATATTCCACCATTTGATATGAAGTTCCATACATAACTTATCAACATTTAATAACATCAGTGACTTATGTTAAATGTTGATCAACATTGGCTCCACTTGGGGACGACACGTTCATCCTTGAATGTGTCGAGAACTACGTAGACCTCCTGTTAGTCTTCTGTGAACGCCACTTCTCATCCATTTTGGATTTTTACCTCTTCTCTTCATGATTCTTCAACCAACACACATTATTAAGACAACGCGTAAAACAGGAAATAATATACAATATGATACATCGGGCCCTCTCGGCCCGGATCAGTACTGAAAATAAGGCTTGAGGAATTGACCATTGATAGGGGCGTCCCGCAAATCCCCCTGCAAATTCTCCAACCTAAAAGTATTGTTGCCACCCTGTTCTGCAATTTTGAAAGGGCCGAACCAAAGGGGGTCGAATTTACCGTGCTTTCCTTTATCAGCCCTTCGCACGTCCCACCTGAGTACTAGGTCCCCTACTTGCAACTTTCTGTCTTTAGCATGTTGATCAAACAACTCTTTCATTTTCTCCTAGTATTCTATTAGCCTCTGATTTACCTGGTTGCAAGTTTCTTCGAGCTCCACCAGCTGATTAATTCTCCTGGGAGCGTCATCAGGTTCATCCTGACTCTCTTGCATGAATCGAGCCACAGGCAAGGCTAGCTGTATAGGGAACACAGCTGCTCGTCCATATACCAATTCGTATGGAGATTTCCCAGTTGCTCTTTTACTGGTAATTCTGTTTTCCCACAGAGCGAACTTCAGTTGAGAGTCCCAATCCTTTTGGTTCTCGTTGATAGTCTTCTTTAGTGCTCAGACCAGAGTTTTATTTGAGGACTCTGCGAGGCCATTCCCTTGGGGGTAGTAAGCTGTAGAGTCACCCAACGAGATATTATACTGCTGGCAGAAATTTACAAATTTCGTAGACTTGAAAGCCTGAGAATTATCAGTGACTATTCTAGCAGGGCAGCTAAACCTGGATATAATATTCTCTTCCATAAATTTCATTATCACTGTGTCTGTAGCATTTCTTGCAGGTATGGCTTCCACCCACTTCGTGAAGTAATCCGTGGCAGTTAAAATCCATCTATGCTGGCCACTTGAGGGTGGGTGAATTTCACCTATAAAATCAATTCCCCACTGTTTGAAAGGTTCGTCTACATGGACAGGAATCAAGGGCAGAGCTGCTAGCTTCTGATTTTCTGCAAATTTCTGGCATTTATCACATGCCCTGACCCAAGTGAAGACATCCCCAAATAATTTGGGCTAGTAGAAACCAGCCTTCAGAATCTTGTGGGCAGTAGCCCTCCAACTGTAATGGCCCCCACATATACCTTCGTGGAACTCGGCTATTATACTTCCCACTTCTTCCTCTGTCAGGCATAAGAGCAGGATGCCTGAGGGGTCTCTCCAGTAAATCCGGCCGTTTGCAACCATATACTTCTGTGATTTCAACCTCAGTGCCCTGTATTTAGCTTTCTCATAGCTAGGTGGACAACTTATTGTTAGGAGGTACTCCACTATTTCCTTGTACCACTGGCTGGTGAGGTATTTCATCTGTATCTTCTGGGAAGCTATCTCCACTCCTTGTGGTTCTTCCCTTTCCCTAGAGTCTTCGTTCGCTGTCATAGACAGATTGATACCCAAGGCCTGGAAATTTGACTCAGACAGGATCTTGGCTAGACCTTGCCCCTTGATTAATTTGGTAGGACGGATATCTAACTCATACTCCTGTATTTTGGCTATCCATTTTCCTCTTTTTCCCTCATTGTCCCCTTAGATGAGAATGTGTTTAACAGCTGCTGCAGGAACAAATGCAGTGATATGGGACTGTAATACACACATTCAAAAAGCTTTGAGGGATTTCACCAGAGCATAGGCTTGCTTCTCCAATATGTTATATTTCAAGTCAACATCCCGAAGCACCTGACTAAAAAAGGCAATAGGCTGTTCATACCCCTCTTCGTTTTTCTGCAACAAAACTCCAGCTACTGTATGAGGAGATGCAAAGGAGAAGATCATAAATGGTTTGGCATAATCTGGACCTGCTAACACGGGGGCTTCTGCAAATGCATTTTTAATTCTGGCAAAGGCTTCTCTTGATTCTGATGACCATTTCACCTCATTGTTCTTCTTTAACATATCAGTTATGTGCCTAACTATCTCAGCATAGTTAGGGATGAATCTCCTTAGGAAGTTTATACGCCCTAGGAACACCTGAACTTCCTTTTTGTTTCTGGGCAGGGCAATGCCATTTATGACTTCAACTCTTTTAGGGTCTATCTTTACTCCATCTATGGTTACAATGTGCCCCAAGAGCTTGCCCTCTTCTAGTGCAAACAGAGACTTCTGTGGGTTAAGAGAGAGACCATACTTTCTACACTTCTCAAATGTTCTGCGTAGGTGTTCTATGTGCTCTACATCATTCTTTGAGAATACATTAATGTCGTCCAGATATACCACCACAAACTGGTCCTGTTCTCCAATAAAAGCGATGTCCATGGCCCTCTGAAAGGTGGCCCCTGCGTTAATCAGCCCAAAAGGCATTCTGGCATACATGAACGTTCCCCATGGAGTGGTAAAGGCCGTCTTCTTTTGGTCTTCTAGCATCACAGCCACCTGATTGTACCCAGAAAACCCATCCATCATGGACATCTGAGAAGCCCCTACCACTTTCTGCAAGATGTGGTCCATTTTGGGCAGTGGATAATTATCTTTCAGGGATGCCCTGTTCAGATTCCTGAAGTCAACACATAGTCTTATTTATCCATTCTTATTTCTTACCGGGACTAAGTTTGCCACCCACTCAGAATACCTCAATGGTACAATGATTTTAGCCTTCAGCAGTTTCTTAATTTCTTTCTCAATAGAAGGTAACAATAGGGGATTAATCTGTCTGAGCTTTTGCTTATGTGGTTTTGCATCTCCCTTCAGTGGAATATTATGTTGTATAATGCTGACATAAAAGGTTTTTAGATCTTGATATGACCAGGCAAACACATCTTTGTAGGTCTGAAATAGCTTTTGATACAATTGTTTGTATTTTCCCGGGACCTTCTTAGACAGCTTCACGGTTTTAGGGTCAGCCTCAGTACCCAGATTCAGGTCCTCCACTTGGTTCTCTTCTACAACTTTATTTGGCTGTAGTGGGACATCATTATTGTTAAACAACCTTTCCAAAGGCACTAGTCCAACTGCAGAAACTGGTGATCAGCTATCCTTTCTTCCCATTTGTTGCCTGATGAGTCTTGAGCCTCTTCTTCTTCAGAGATATCAATCTCCATGTTGGAGAACTCCCCAACTGCCTCCAAGAATCTCTTAACCTGTTCGTCATCTTCAAATACTTGCCAGTGTTTGATATTGTCTGGGATTGATGGCCTATAACGTACCTCAATCTCATACCTCAAGAGAGGGTTCTGAGGTGGCCGAAAAGTACTGGCAGCCACTGCTAAAGAGTCTGCCATTCTATTTTGTTCTCAGGGCATAAACTGGATGTTTAAGGCTAGGAAAAAGTTTTCAACCAGATACCAAACTTCATTCCTGTAGGCCCTCAGCCTAGGATGTTTAGCTTGGCACTGATTTCTCACCTGCCTGACTACTAGTTCTGAATCTCCCAGCACTTTTAAACTTTGTATGTTCATACTCTTGGCAGTCTGCAACCCTAGTAGGAGTGCTTCATATTCGGCCACGTTATTTGTGGCCTCATACTCCAGTTTGAAAGATAGAGGCACCCATCTTCCTGCAGGTGAAATCAACAACACCCCAGCTCCATTTCCTTCTCTGGAGTTGGCCCCATCAAAGTGGAGTGTCCAGATTTCTGATTCAGGACCCTCTATGAACTGCTCTGTTTTGATCTGGAAAAAGGATGGCTCATGTGCACACTCCAGATATTCCTCCAACATCAAGCATGAAAACTCTCCCTCCTTGCTATAAATTGGAGAATTAACTGAATCATTTGCTTTAGTGATTGTCTTGACAAATCTGGTTTCCCGGTATAGCCTCCTCTCTTGGCCACCAAATACATGGATAGTGGCATAGGTCAGATCCAGTTTGATTGATCCCCCAATCTTGGTCCCCCAAGATCTTGACAGTAGCATGCCAAAGCGGGCTGGGATGTCAGCCACCACTATATCCATTACTCACTTTTTGTTGGGATTTGAGCCAGGTTAACCACCAAGTCTTTTATCATGCCCAAGCACTTGACTCTTTTGGAGTCGAATGAGTAAAGGTCTTTGTATGGGTGGGTTATCTATAGTCCTAATTGCTCCATGACCGAGAGGGGTAAAAGGTTATGAGAGGCACCGGAGTCTAACATACAATTATGAAGCAGCAGATCATGGATGACTAGAGACACGTAAAATGGGGGAGTGGTGGCATCGAAATCCTCAACATGTGGGCCAAAAACAACCATGGGCCTTTCTTCCTGTAGGTTCAGACTGTCAGGAATATGTATTACTTCTGGGGGAAGCATGAAGGACGTGACTTGGGATTGATAGGCAGGTTGTTTTAATAGCTCGGTTAAGGGGATTGGGATTTTCACTTTCTCAAGTTCTTTCTGTAAACTAAAAGAAGAGGAGGACCTATCTACTGCCACTTCCTTTGTTTCTTTATCTTTTGACTCTTCACTTTGAGGGGGAGGCTTAACTTCTTTTTCGGTAAGCTTATCATTAGGGTGTACAACTACTTGTGAAGATGAAGGCATTTGATTATTAGACTGCAGAGATGGCTTAAGGGGCCTCTTACCTTTGTCTAGCGTCTTTTGTGGTGTTACCTCCTTTCGAGCAGGTGCTTCTTCTTGCGATGTGTCCTCCTCCTGATCCTGAGTGCGAGTTATCTTCCTGGAAGATCTGAGGTCATGTCTTCTATTGAATTGAGCTTGCATGAAGTCGACGAACTGTTTGCAGTAATCCTCAACCTCAGGATCTTCAGTGTCTGCCTGCACCTCTACTTCGTTACTTTCATGTAAAGGACATTCAACTTCATCACTGTTTGAGAAAGCAAGGTAAGCCTCTTCTTGCTCATAAGCCGTATCTTTAGTAGAGCCCTCTACTTGCCCTTCCAAATAGAGGGGGTGTGGAACTTGGTCTTGCTGCTCCTTTTGTCCCCTCTACAGTATCTGCAAGGGTGGCTTTCTGTATTGAGGGTTAAAACCTCTGTTAGGAGCATTTTGGAAATTCTTGGAGGATGAATTCTTTGCCTCCATTTCGAGCTTTACTAGCTTGCTTGAGAGATTCTTGATCATTTTGTTCATCTCCTCAATCCTGTCGTTTGCTGAATCTCTATCTTGGCCTGAGGTGGATACCTCTTTCTTTCCCCTTCTTCTTGTATCTTGCTTAGATTTTCCCCTAGACTTACCAGTGGAGGCAAAGTTTGCTTCGAGCTCCAGTGCATCTATCTGAGCATCATCCAGGGTGGCTAGCTTTCTTTCTCTCAGAGAGAAGCCGAACTCTGAGTCGAAAGCTGCCACGAACACAACCTTGGCAGCAGTCTGATGAGGCTTCATCTCTGCAGGGAGGCTAAGGTACAATTTGTTAAATCTCTTAATAAATTCAGCCACCCCTTCATCGTGTCTTTTCTTGAGTGTATTAAACTCAGTAATACAATGTCCGTGGTCCTTCTTCTCTACCCATTTTCTGAGGAAAGTCTCTTCCATTCCATCCCAGGTGGTGATAGAATGGTTTCCCAGTGTCTTGAACCATTTTCTAGCCTCACCATCTAAAGATTGCACGAGCAGCCTTAGGACCACATCCAGATGTTCCACATTAAAATTCTCTGCGAAAGAACAAAAGACCTCCAAATGCTTCTGAGCTTCGATCTCATTTTCCCCATTGAAACGGGGCAAGATCTTTAAATAGTCCTGTGGCATGTCATTTAGCACATTAGGTAGAGCCAGAGGGGCGTATTTATTTAACAGGAAATCGGGGACGTTAGCCATTGGAGGGGGTGGAGGTAGTGCAAGAATCTGAGCTGTAAGAGGAGGAGGAGAAGGTGGAAGTGAAGTATGGATAATGATGGGGATGTAGTGAACAGCGGCTTGAGGGGTTGACGAGAATGTCGGGCTGTGAACAGCAGATACTTCAGTAACTTCCTTAATCTCTTCAACTTCAGGGGTAGGGTGGAAAGAGTAATGCGAAGTATTGCTAGACTCGACTTCGTCTTTGATATGGACACCTCCCCGAGGTGGGCTCTCTGAATAGTAACCAATATCTCTTATGATGGAGTCAGGGCCTTGTATTTGGGTGATTTGAGAGGAAGAGGATGGAAGATATGGAAAGTTTATCTAGGGAGAATTCAGGAATCTCGGTATGAACTGACTGCCTTTCCCTCCAGACCCTTCTATGTAGGATCCTTTCCAGGTCAGACACAGAAGATGTCTTTGGTTGAGACGTATCTGACCTCAAGTGCGGCTTACGAGGAGCCAGGACTACAAACAAATTAACTTACAACACAAATGTGGAGTCGCCAAGGTGAGGAATGTACAACTCTCAACTCTTCATGCTCACCTAACTGAAGAGTGAATAGGTTTGTCGAGGCCGAAGGATTTTAATTTATTTCAACTTCGTCCCTGGCAACGGCGCCATAAAGATGTTGTGGCTCCGAGAGACAGCCTTGAGTTGCCAAAGACTAGTGCCTAGGACATCTTAACCAGTAAAGAGTATAATGTATGTTTCAGACTCGTTATCCGCTTAGGACTCTTTACTCATTCAACATGTGCAAAGCGTTACCATATGAATGGGACCAAACTACTTTGAGATTCAGCAGGATATAAAGATACTGCAGAGGCAAGAAGGGAATCTTCAATACATTATACTTCAGACAACTTAGAGAAAGCTTTCATCCAGGAGGGCTAGTTCCTCAATGGTATATAGGTATTTTTACTGAAAGGTGTTTGCTGCGCAGAAAGTGAGAGGGGAATATTAATTACCGATGGAATGATACTCGGAAAACATATTTCAACATCATATGGGCTTAAAAGCTAAGAATCCATACATGTTAATCAGTTCTGGAAGAACAGCATCCCATGATATTTAATACAGAGGAAATACGAATGAAGTGTTAGGCGGAACGACATATTACGCATGGGCCATATTTAAAGCGACACAGACCAGACAAGTATAAGTACCAAATAGTGATAAATTCATACCCAAACTGGCGAATCACTCGCATTCCAAAGCATAATATAAAGAAATTGGAGACAGTGAAGTAAACAATGAGACAATATTACGAAGAAAGAATCACACAGACCATATAACATCAAGACTAGAATCCTCACGTATGAGTAGAACTTCTCTTCGCTGAGACCCCACGGGCTCTGTGTATTTGTATTGATAATTCCACAACGAGCATACAAAATTCTTTACACTGCAAGTTTCTTCAGAAAATTTGGAACCTTGTGTTCTCTTCTGTTCTTGCTTATATAGGAACTTCCTTACATGGGCGAGAAGAATTTTGGGAAAATATCTTCCTCGCACGCTATGAATTTGTTAGAAGTCCTTTTCAAAATAACAAAAATCATGATGAGGAATAAAAAACCTCTCATCATTTGCTGTTAGGCGCTCGGCCATTTAAAACCAAAATTGTATAACAATCTGGGTAAAAATTAAATTGCTAGGGTGAAATATGAATTCCACCTAACTTGAAAATGACTAGCTGAAGTAAAAAGTAAAAAGGCCGCTAGGGCCGGATCATGAATTAATAGTAATCTCATGGACGAGAAGGAGTTGAAGCGGCTGCTGACACTGGTGGTGGCGCATTTACTGATAGTCCATTGATGGTTCTGTCATGGCTGCAAAACCTTCCACCCTGATGAAGGCCTCGGTAAGGTCACCCGGACTTGCCTCAGTTGGAATCTTATGCTTTATTAGGTGTAGGAGAACAAATTCAGAGCGGAGAGAGGAAACAATTGTGTTAGCCTTTAACTTAGTGGTTTTGTCTGACAAGACATCCATTCGGTTCCTTTCCTCCTGCAGGCATGCTTCATATTCTGTTAATGGTCGGAGTATGGAAGGAGTAGTGGAGTCCCAGCATGATGGAAGCTCTGATTCTGTGATTTCGACCCATGTTCTATCAAAACGGTCCACGCTGTCCGCAAGTTGCTATAAGGCCCTTGAAGCTTTGTCTGTGAAGACTCGCCGCTGCAAATAGGGACTGTGTAATCCTGGCGGCCTTTCCCACTTGATAACCCTGCAAAACACTGGACTGACTTATGAAATTCGTGCATACGGAGGTGATTATGGAGGACTGGAGAACAATGGCGCGGTGGTGATGGGACGGTGTTTTACGGATAAAAATGGTGAAAAATGCAATGATACGGTGTATAATGGGGTTTGGTGGAGAAATGCATCGTGGGCCGTTTAGATCATGTCCGGGATACATAGATCAACGGTGGAGAATGGTCCGTGGAATAACTTATGCACATGACAGAATACATATGAAACATTGAAATTTTAACGTAAAATGTGAAACCTTCAGACTTTGGTGGAAATGCAAAGGAAACCCATGAAATGCAACGGAAATGCGCATGAGGGGTACGGGAGTGAATGTACGAGGTGGGATCCAATACGGAAAGCACGGATCGCAAAGGCAGAAAGTGCGATGGGGGAAAGTGGCACCAATCAGAAAACTGCGCTTTGCGCTTTTGCCATGGGGCGGATCTGCGATGGGTGCGATTTGCGATGATCGCAAATCGCAAAGGCGGAAAGTGCGATGACGAAAAGTGGCACCAACAGAAAACTGCGCTTTGCGCTTTTGCGATGGGGCAGATCTGCGATGGGGCGGATCGCATTGCAAATATTTGTGATAGTTTGATCGGGCACAAACATGTGAAATTGCGATATGCGCTTTGCGATTGGCCCCCCAAGGCTTTAAGTGCTTGGTCATGGGCAAGGGTTACGGGGAAGTGGTTAAGGTTTAGCGGAAAAAGGGGCTAGGCCCTATTACAAAGTCTAAAGTGGGTTTTTAGCTCGTTTAAATGCATTTCAAAGCCTTAGGAGGGTAACGGTAGAGGGAAAAAAAAGGTGAAGTAGATAGGGTAAGCGTCGTAAGGACGCTGACAATGGGGCACGTGGCGTATAGGGATTGGGCGTGAGCTGGACACAGGTAGACACCGCGTGCCGGGTCTAATACTGGTACGGGCCTCGATACTAGTTAACCTAAAGGACTTTACCTTACCTTTTGCTATATGAAGCACATGATTTTTGAACATATTTTCCATAAGACTGATTCGAAACATAGCATACCGATCCTTAGGGCCCGTACGTCAGTTCTTCCACATTACTTCCTGTTCCTGCTTTACTGTTGCCACTTCACTCTGGCCACCTCTTCAAATATTCCACCATTTGATATGAAGTTCCATACATAACTTATCAACATTTAATAACATCAGTGAATTATGTTAAATGTTGATCAACGCAAGCACACGATTCCACGGCCTTCATTATTTACAAAACTTCTTTTGTTCTGACTTTATATTAATACATCATCATCTGGACAGGAGTTAGTAATATCAGTTTAAGGCCTTGATTATTCTGCAATCCTTTGCAAATTCACAATTAAACCTTTCTTTCCAAAAACTATTTTAGAAAATCTCTAACTTTTGGATGAGGTTTACTAGTGACAAGCTGAGCTGCAGAATGGAGTAATATTAGCATTACAAGTTAATTTAGAGTAGAAATATTATTGTGCTACAAATAATCTCTTTTCAATTGTGTTCCAATAAACCTCTAGCCATGGATGAGATTCTTTGTAATATTGTAAGATGATTGTGTCCTTAGGAGAACCTCATTTGTATTAAACTTGTTCTTTTCTCAAACTATTCCAACATATTCCTAATGAATGAATTGGATGAGTTCATGCTATGAGTTATTGAGTTCATGTTGTGATTTTTTTCCTTACTAGGAGTCATTATCAAGCTTTGCATTTTCTTTTCTTTAGTGTCATACACAGTTTAGAGTAGGTTTTGCTTTGTTTTAGTGTAACCCTCCACTTCTCTTTACCAACACTTAGTTCTTTTCATTCTTGAAATAAAACCATAAAACCAAAAACATCATAAAAACACTAAACACAACGTAGTGAGAAATAGATACCTAGGCACATATAGTGCACCACACTTCAGCAGTTTACTAACCCTGATTGATAATTTATGACCTCAATTTAGGAACACTAAGTTGAGCACAACATGTATTTTCCAAACAACAGAATGACTATTGTGCAACAAGATATACAATTTTATGAGGGGAAAGACATGCAGTTGTCCCTTGAGAGGGAGCTCAACTTGCATGCAGAGGAGGAACTGCCGGTTCCCAAAGATGAGTCTCAAGATGTGGATCAGCCACATGGGGAGGTTCATGTAGTGGAGGAAGCCACTCATGCAAAGCCATCCATCAGAAATGGTAGAAGGCGTACCACAGAAGCTGAGAGGCTGAGACTTGATGCTCCACAGAATGTAGGAGCCCCTACTTCACATCGTAGACAAAGATAGACTCCTGACCGATTTACTAGATAAATGACTCTCATGAGAAAATGTATTGTGACTGAACCATATTCCTTTCAGTAATCAGTGCAGCAACATACTTAGGTTGATGCAACCGTGGAGGACTATGACTCCATTATAAAAAAAATTGCATGGGAAATTGTCCCAAGACAGGTTGATAAATCAGTGGTAGGTTCGAGATGGATCTACAAGATAAAGCAAGCTGTTGATGGGATTGTGGAGAAATAAAAGGCCAAATTTGTGGCCTGAGGCTTCCCACAGATCGAGGGGATAGATTATGATGAGACCTTTGCATATGTCGCGTGGTACTCTTCCATAAGGACCGTCCTTGCACTCTCAGTGCAGATGGGATGGCACATTCATCAGTTGGATGTGAAAAATGCGTTTCTCAATGGGATCATTGAGGAAGAGGTGTACGTAGATAGGCCTAAAGGTTTCAAGATCTTCAATAGCAAGTCGCATGTGTGCAGACTCAAAAGAGCACTGTATGGGCTGAAGCAAGCACCTCGTGCTTGGTACACTTGGATAAACATCTATTTCACCGGACTGGTCTTCACCAAAAGTGAAGCAGATGAAAACCTATACCAGATTGTGGTTGAGGGTAGGTTATTTATCATTTTTATTTATGTTTATGATTTAATTTTGACTGGTGATGAGAAGCTGATACACCCATGCAAGGAGGATCTTGCAAGGGTGTTTGAATGAAGGATATAGACCTCCTTCATTATTTCCTTAGATTGGAAATATGGCAGCGAGACGGTGAAATTTTTGTGTCTCAAGGAAAGTATGCAAAAGAGATACTGGGTAAGTTTAACATGGAGAGCTGCAAACCCATGGATACTCCTCTTCTAGGAAACTAGAGGAAAGAGGATGCTACTTCTCGAGAGGTAGTGGATACTACTGTCTATCAAGAGTTAGTGGGTTCGCTAATGTATCTAGTGAACATGAGACCAGACATTTGCTATGCAGTTAACCAACTGAGTCAAGATATGGTTAAGCCTACCAAGATATTTTGGAAGGTGGAGAAGCATGTCTTGAGATACCTGAGGGGCACATCAGAGTATGGTCTATGGTAGAAATAGATGGATGGAGTGAAGTTGCATGGATTCATGGATGTAGATTGGGCTAGCAGTCCACCAGAAAGAAAGAGCACATTAGGGGGGATCTTTAGCATTGGATCTACAAATTTTTCTTGGTACAGTAGGAAGTAGAGATCCATGGCACTCAATTCAATGTTAGCATAATACATGGAAACAAGTCCAGCTGCATGTGAGGCTATCTAGATGAGAAATATCTTGGTTGGGTTGTTTGGTTCTTAGATGGATTTGACAATGATTCATTGTGATAATAAAAGTTGCATTAAACTATCAATTAATCATGTGTTTCATGATAGGTATAATCATATAAATTTCTGGTACCATCATCTCAAAGATTGTGTTCAGAGGAGAATCATGTTGCTTCAATACATTCCCAGAGAAGACCAAGATGCACATATTCTAACGAAGGCGCTCACCTGGAGAAAATTCGAATACAATAGAGACAGGATCAGGGTGAAGGATAACAACTTTCTTGTTGAGAGGGAGTGTTGAGATTCAACAAGAAATTTTTTGGGCACCCATGATGCCAATGAAAATTAAGCACCTACAATGGGGTGGGGCCCACAGGCTATTTTTAGGTGCATGTCTATTTTTATTATCCCTTAATTTAGATGGACATTAAAATGTAATCTATTATCAATGTGGGCATGAAAATAGTTAACTGAAGTGGAAAATTAGTTATCTAAGTGAATTTCGAGTTAGATGTTGGTTGGTGGGACATGCAGAGTAATTCTAGTTGTAACAAAGTTTGAAGTGCAGTGGTGCATGAGTTTGTGCAAGTTGTAAATAGTTTAACTCAGTTAAGTGAGTTAAGCTCAGTTGTGCTAGTTGTAACTGAAGATACAAGTAGTGAGAGATCAAGTGAATTAAATATTACTGAGGATTTACTAATATTAGCTACATGCATGTTAGATCCAGTGGAGACCCAATTGAGTTCTATGTGAAAGGGAAGTTGACTATCAGTTGTGACATTATCCGCTTGCGCACATGCAATTAAATACACATTGGATGTGCCCATGATACTTGTGTAGTCAAGGCAGGCAGGATTGCATTCAATAGGGATTGCACAGTGAAGGAAGGATGTCTGGAGATAGTAAATTGGCTAAGGAATTTGCCAATTTTTGTATGACAGTGTGAGACAATTAGCTAATGTACTGAGGGATCTTATGTGAAGAGTTTTTTATGTAATTGTTTCATGATCCATGATATAATATACAATAGAATATAGTGGGGTTTTTAGCTGTAAGCTTTCCCTGTGAAATTATCTGTGTTGTGTGTGATTGATCTTTCTTCATGTTCATGTGATTGAGGATTGTGTTTTTAATTCCACAAATATTTGTAGAAGTGATTCAGTATTTAACTTTATCAAATTGTTAGATTAGGTGACTCTAGGATATACATGTGCATATTGTATAGTTTATACAATAACTTAGTATGTACACATACAACTTCCATAAGAAAATCAACAAAGGGAATGTAATATGTGAGATATCACGAGGTAAGGAAGACCATGTTGCACACAAGAGTAGATTTGATACAAATATGGTTCTTTTTTATCATAAAAGTACAAGATAATGTCTTGAATAATACAAGTTATAAATATTACTTCTTTGTTGGAATAAAGAATTACTGAGAGGGGGGGGGGTGGTGGGGGGTGAATCAATAATAGTGAAGTTCTTTCTAATTTGAAGTACAAGTATTTAACTCTTTCAACTGCGACCAATTACTTGTGAGAGATTTCCTAAAAAATACAAATGATCAGCAAGATAAGAAATTCACATGTACATAAAATCCATCACATGAGCAACATACACATTTTGACACAGGTATTTTTATGTGTAAACCCAAAGGGAAAAATCCACCAATATGTTTGTTTTTATGATGTGAATTAAGCACCTAATTAATTGCATCAATTTTTTTGTGAGAACCCACTCATAGGAGGCACCGATCCCCTTAATATAGCAAGAACCAACTTTCCAAGAGGAACCAACCTCTTATGAATGGAGGACACCACCTTCTCTATCCACTTTTCTACCTTTCCTATATTTTTAAAACTAAAAACAGGGGAAATTACATATATAGAGAAATGAAAATATGATTAATTATAGTATCATACTTCTGGTCTCGACCCTGTATGCTTCCACAGGAACTCTTGACCTCACACAACGACACTAACCCACTCAACCCATTTTCTTTGTAGTATATGCAAACACAACCTCCTTCTCCAACACAAGAACACTTTTCCTGTCATCAACAACACACACTTGCACACAACTCTCCACACTGCTCCTTGACAACAATACAACTTCCCCCAAATTTCTCTATTTCTCTCCACAATTTTGTTCTTTTCCTGTGCCGCGATCAATGTTGTCTCTTACAACCATCATTTAACCATTCACACTCTCTGAGTGTACTCCTAAAATTAGATTATCCATCTTGATGTTGTGTCTCTTGTTTGAATTTTTCTTCTGCATTTAACATGAGGATGGGCATTGTTCATTCACCAACTGTGGCTATAGTACAATTAATTTTTAGAATGGGTATTTGTTTGATTCTCCATGTTGAGAATTAAATCTCAGACAACTTGCACACTCTAACAAGGCTCTTATTCTTTCTGTGAATAAATATCCTATCCCTAAGCCTCTTGTCTTCATTAATTTCCTTGTAGCACTCAAGAAAGCTCAGAGTTGGCTTGTCTCAACTTACTAACAAACTCCATTTAAACTAGTCTGCGCAATCGTGGTCCTTGTTTCCTTGAACCAACGATCTCTTTGTCTCCTGCCTACGGAAATCACTATTGACTCCATAGACCAACTTTTATGCACACATCTACTCTTAGCTATCAACTCATTCATCTTCCATACACCTCCACACTGCAATTTCAGATCCCAATCATTTCGTAACTTTATTAAGGAGATGTTACAAAATTACGATATTATAATTGGCCTGTAGCCCCTTCTTCTTCACCTCTTATTATTTTTCCATCATAGGAAAAGGTGTTGTGAACAGAGGCATAACACTTAGTTTCTAATCCCTTCGGGATCCTATTACAGGCCTAGTTCCTTATGTTCTTGGTCTTTTCCCTTGTCTTTTTTGGCTCAACGACCAAACACCAATCAACATAGGAGCCCCCTTGTATTCAGAATTTCTCAAAATTAAATTATGGAGGAGTTACGAAATCCAAACCTCTAATATACCTCAAGGGTGACATCATTCTCATGTCATCATCCCTCGGTTGTGACACTAAAATAAAGTTACCAAATAAAGTTGAATCTGACTGCCATGTGTCCTTCGTATGACCATGTCATGCTGATGTCATATGCCACCATCATATCTTGAGGGCCAATCAATGACTTCCATGTGTCTTGTCGAAGGAGAGAAAAAGGTTTCCTCAGTCCTTGGTTTCATAAGTGAATTCATTTGTAAATATTGTTCCCACAACCCTGAGTGCTTTCAAAATAACTCAATTGATAAGTAGTTACGAAATTCTGATCTCCAAAATAGCGAAATTTCTAGGCTCCGATATTCATACCTTCTGAGGTCTCGAAGTTATGAGGATAGATTCCTTGGTATCAGATCATATATTTTTCAAAAGTAAATTATAGTGAATTTATGAAGTTTCTTACCTCTGATATTCCAACTTCCTGAATATTCGACATTTCAATAATCGCCTCCCTGGTATCGAATCAAAACTTTCTCAAAAATCAATTATATTGAGGTTAAAAAATATATAACCTCTAATATATCAGCCTACCAAAGTCTCGAGGCTCCAACCTCTGATATTCTGACCTCCTAAGGTCCTAAGGTTCCAACCTCTAAAATTATGAAGTTCTAAAATTTAGAGATCCAATGTTCAACTTGTTTCCCTATTCTGAAATTCCAAAATTTCTCCTTCTCCTAAGGAATTCAAGACCCTTACTTTGGATATCAATAAATTTTTATCTCGAGATCCATTTATTGACTTTCATGCACCATTTGAAATATTTTTCAAATAAATTCGTAGTGGATAATTCTTGATATAGTCCTTGAGCCCATTTGTTACCTAAAACAAGGCTGCAAACTCTCTGCTTGGAATCTACCTCTATGCTAGTCTGGTTGACATCAATGCCAACATACAAAGTTCCACCAATCAATATGATAATGTCAATTTTCCAACAATATCCCCTTTTGGCATTGATTGAAATAACATAATATCACCCTAAAACCAAGCATGGTATTCTTCATTTACGTTCTTCTTTGATGCACCAGTAATATTCTCCCCCTTTGGCATCAGTGGAAAATGATGCTCTTGAAAAATCCCGCTAAACCACTGCAGTCTACTCTTCAATTGATCCCACATGATGAGTATCTTCCAAAACACATTATAATTGAGTCACCCGAGAGGAGGAGTCACAACCCCTATCTTCTGCTTGAGATATTCAAAGGTTTCTTTTGCCAGTGGCTTAGTAAATATGTCTGCAAGTTTGTATTTGGTGGCCACATATTCAAGTCAAACAACGTTAGTTGCACTTTTCTCTCTTAAGAAATGTAACTTGATAGAAATGTGATTCATCTTTGAGTGCATGAAAAGATTCTTAGAGATAGTGACGAAATTAGTATTATCAAACATGATTAGAATGCGATCAGTCAAATCTACCTTAATTTCCTTTAAGGTTTTCTTCATATATATAATTTGCGAGCAACAAGTGGCAAATACAATATACCCTGCTTCAACAGTTGATAAATAAATAGAGTTTTATCACTATTATGCCCGAGATTGTTTCTATTTGATAGGTAAACTTTTGCTTGTGCTTATTCTCCCTATAATATGTGAGGTACATCTACTTCATCCATCATAGCTCCGGCCATTTCTTAAATTGTTCTCTTATTTAACTCAACTAATCCATTTTGTTGTGGAGTTCTAGCCACATAATACAACCTCCTTATGCCATGCTCTTCACAAAAATATCCAAATTATGTTGAAGTGTATCCTCCTCCTCTATTTGATATTAAGCATTTGATCTTGAGATCATTTTTTATTTTCTACATAAGCTTTAAATTTTTTAAAATGTTTAAATGCTTTTGATTTTTCCTTTGAGAGCATGATCCAAGTGGCCCTCTTAAAATCATCAATAAGAAACATAAAATAATTTTCTCCCCTTGGTATTTTTGCTCAATTTGGGCCACAAATATCTATGTGAATTAGCTCCAGTGGTCTAGATGAAGAGAACTCTTTTTTATTGAAATGATTCATAGTCTGCTTACCAAATTGACATGACTTGTGGATTGAATTATCAGGCCTTCACAGTCTTGGAAAAAATCTCATAGATCCCAACTTTCTGGCTCTTATCAGACTGCCAAAATTCATATGACCAAGTCTCCTATGCCATAACAGGGCTTCACTCAACTTTCTCAAATAACATATTACTATGGAGTCATCAAACATGTATAAATTATTGTGAGTTCCAACCAATTTTCCCACTATATTTCCAGTTTCTTCATTTCATATCTCACATTCCTTCGATCAAAGGTCACATTATAACTGTTATCACACACATGAATTACACTAAGAAAGTTGTTCTTGATATCTTCTACATACAACACATTTTGGGCCTTATTCTTTTTATCAAGACTGACTATGCCCTTACACTTAATTATTATTAGAGAATTGTTGTCGAAAGAGACATTGTTCACTCTATCATTTTATTTTAGCAATAAAATTTTTCTCTTATACACAAATATATATTTCTGTGTTACTGCCGCCCAGTCATACCGCCACACGTTGATCAAAAACTCATTTTTTTGCATTTGGTGATAGTAGGAATCCTACAATAATCAATTTCACCATTCCGTTAGGTCATGGATTCATTTATGGTAGTACTTTTTCGCTTTTCTGAAAGATACTTTCTAGTGATTTTCCTCCCTATGATCCTCGGGTCATTAGTCTCTTTCATTCTCAAAATCACATCGCAGGTCATAGGATGGGTCTCATTAACCTCTAAGGTCTCACCATGGCCAAATTAACGAGCTATGTCAACAAAGATCGTAAAGGTCAAGAGGAAGTCAATAAATACAAATTCATAGCACCAGGAAGATCAAAGATATCATTTTTTTTATTTGAGGTGAAGACATGATACTTTGCCTTTCAGCCACAATTCAGAAAGCTATTATCTCCACAAAGTGTTGTCTCTGCCTTCAGAGAAGTTTTCCGCAGTATGTTCAGTGCCAAATCATCTTCAAAGCAGATCCATCAGAAAGAGCCCGGAAAGAGCTTTCCAACGGTATACTACACTCTCAAAAATAGCTTCTGGATTGAATTTTGCGCTTAAGTGAAGTAAAAACTCTTATACCCTCATATACCCCCTATTTCCCCATTTTTCCCTTTAAACTCTATGTTATTAAAATTTAATATTCCTTTATAAATCCTTTTTCCCCCCCTCTGATTATAATATCGCATTATAAATCCCTTTTTATTACCCAACCACTTCCCCTCCATGCCTTAGGACTTTATAATAAAGAACTTCATATTATAAAGCCCCACCCCTTAACCATTTCCCCTTTTCCACAACCCATAGACCTTATAACAAAGTTATGTCATATATATAAACCCCCCCGCCACATAAACCACTTCCCCACCATGCGTTGGAAACTTTATAGTAAAACTTTATTATAAAAGTTTGATATTTCAAATCGCAATCGCAATCCATCGCAAATTGCAACATGTTTATTGAACGCTCCGATCGGCACATCGCATGAAACTCCGATTGCGATCAATCGCATTCCCCTCCGATCGCGACCTCCGATTAACGAACCCCCGATTGGTCCAGCACCATCGATCTTCCCCGCCGATCGGACGGCCCACATTCAATCGCACCATCGCAATCGACATTCCCATATAAGTCACATTTTGCCCCCTCCCGATCTGCGATTGCGATTGGCCCTTGGGTCCCACCATCAATACCTCCGCCCATTCATATAAAGAGCTTATCTCCTTCGTTAACGCGAAATTTTGGTTTAAAATATAATATAAAGGGTTTTCCCCTCATCGCATCGGAAATATTATATACACCATCCCACTCCGTCCCACCTCCCGATTTACGATTGCGATTAATCCCTCGGGCCCACCATAATACTTCCGCCCAATTCACATATAAAAGGCCCAGTCCTTTGTTAATCTGAAACTTTGGTCATACTCGTATATTACAAAAGGCCTTCCTCCCATAGCATCGCTATCTGTAATACGTCACTCCGCCGTGCCCTCCGCTCCGATTGCAATTGTGATTACTGCATTATATATATCTCTCCGCTCTCCTCTGATCCCGATTGCGATTTCATTTATCCACTATATATTATATATCCCTCCTCCACCCGATTTCCGATTGCGATTTATGTGGGTCCCACCTCCATTTCCTTTCCCTCTTCCCATTTAAATTATAGTTCCCTTCACGAAAGGCATAATTTCATTTTATCAGCGTTCTATAAGAAAAGGCAGTTTTATTTAAAGAAATAAGGGAAAACGAAAAGTCAGAGGCTGAGAACCTAGGTTGTAACAGTCACATTTTCGGTTTCATTGCAGAGATGATTCACGCTACAGGTTTCGCCTTTCATTTGGTATCAGATAATTTCAAATTAAATTATGTAACGCAGCTCTCCCTTCGCCGAGAGACCGTTGGCTTTTGGCCTTCCATCTTCAGTTGCGATTTCTCCTCTTCCCATCGATTTGTATTCCTGCAAAATCTGTCTATTTATTGTAAATGCTAATATTTTGTAAAGGCTGGAAAGTCTGAGGTCTAAAAACTCAGAAGTAGGGGAATAGTGTGGCAGTGAGCTCTGGGCTCCATTGTACAGTTTGGCAGGGAATTAAATAAAGTGATGCAGCTCTGATTTATGGGATCCATGTGGTATGAGTTTTAGCATATGTTTCTCCTTTATGTTTCATATGTACATTGTTATGTTACACCATTCATTCATTAACATTTCCAGTTGAATGTTTTCAAGTTAGAAAGGTAGAATCCATTTTATATGCTCTGCCTTGGGGAATCATTCATACTCTGTGTATTTTCTTCTGTTTGAAAAGGATCCATTTAATGTGCCCTTTTCAGCTTCTCAACAGTCTTTCCACTCCACCTTATTTCAAACTTGATTGCTAAATCTCCTGCCTATCCTGCCCCATGAAATACCCTGTGTCTTTGATTTAATTCCTCAGCTCATGCTGTCCTTTTGTCCCATACATCCCTGAAATTTCAGTCATTTATTAAAATCCCTCTTCCCATTTATATACCTAGCCTAAAATCAGTTCATTATTGTGTTATTGAATATCTATTCTACGGAGAGAGCCCTCTCCTACCCTTGTAGGGCTAGCTACAAGGCTGAGCGTGGTTTAGTTGTTACCCCGATTTGCCTTTTCAACCCGAGGTTCAGATCGGGTGCTGTAACACCCTGGGAACTACCACTATCCACATACCATCTATTTTCTTGATGATGTGCTAATATATCAATCCACATTCCATGCTCTTTCCTGATTTTCATTTCCAATTCTCCTTATATTTTCACAAATATGACTACCAAGTGTTGTGAGACTTAGATGGGTACTCAAACATGCTTCTAATCTCACTTGCCTTGTGCCAAAAATTATTACATTTGAAACATTCAACATCACACATTAGGGTAGAAAAGGCATTTTGATTTATGAGAGAAGAGTTTTGAAATATAAAATTTTGATACTTATGGTATCTGAAATTTTCATCTCTTTCAACTTTAATCCTTTCACAATCAACAAACTTATGTCCAAAGATGTGACATTTATGAAAATTTCCATATCATAAATGAGAATACCTGAATTTTGGAAGTTCATGAGTTTGTGCATGACGGTACCTTTTTTGTCTGGCTGATTCATTCATTCTCTACTGGTGTGGTTTCTTAAGATAGATGGAGTTATTATTCTAGTGATGCGATCCTCTATGGATTGCTACCATTTTCTCTTTATTGATTCTTTCTTGATACACATTTTCATAGATATAAGGTTCCTCAAACCCTGTGGACCTGAATCTCATCTTTTCCATAGAGGATTCTTATGGTCTAGAGTATCCAAGGAATATTTTGTTTCCTGAATATATTTTGCTATTTAGAATCTGATCTAGATTTCATATTCCTTTTGAAAATTTTCCATTTATACCCTCGGTCTTCATTTTATCAAGATCCGTTCTTAGAGAGATTACCTCTGCCTTGAGACTTTGAAAATTCCCTTCCCATTCATGGATCAAATATTGAAGATCTTATTCCTTTTATTTAGCTTCTTCTAATTTTACTTCCAAGGACAAAATTTCATCTTTGCATGTTTTTGAGATTGTTTCACTATTTACCTTAAACAACTCCTATTTTAAATGCTTGTTCTCTTCTTCTAGTTTCTCACATGTTCTTTATTTTTATTCTAGTAGAAAGGATAAACTATATTTTATTTTAGTGGCTTCTTCAGTTTTTTCTCGTTGATAAAAATACTCTTCATTTTCAGAGTTGTACACACCTTATCCAACATGTTGTATCTTATCCTTGCCTTATTTAACTCGTTAAGAGCACTGATGAGTTCCCCTTAAAATTCCACTACTCCTACTTCTTTCTCTTCCCCTCCAGAGAGTAATATTTTTTTTCTTGGATTCTACTCCAAATACAATGATTCAAAATATTTTTCATTGTTTGACTTTGGTGTTGAACTCTCCTCTTTGGAGTAGAGCCACTTTTTATTGTAAAACTTCTTCTTCTAGTGTTTTTGAGATTTGTTTCTAAATTTTTGATCATCTTCCTTTTCTTTCCTTTCTTTGTAAGGGAACATAGAGAAAAAATATCCAACTCTTCCATAGTTAAATAATTTCAAGGGACAATTCTCTTTATATTTTCCTAAGCCACACTTTAGTTTCCTCGAAAATTGAGTCAACTCCTGATCAGATTCATAGCTGCAACAATCTTGATGATATTTATGCTCCTTAGCCTTCTTGGTCACTTTGAACGTTGCCTTCTTGGGTCCAGACTTCTCTCTTCCTACTCTCATCTCATAGTTTGTGAGAGTACGAACCAATTGATCCATCTTGAGATTCTTTAAATCAACCATTTATTCAATAGCACAAACTTTGGCATTAAATCTCATGAGTAGAGATCTTAAGACCTTTTGAACAATCATATCTTCTTTGACTTCTTCACCAAGTTCATTAATCATATTAGTTACTTCATCAACTTTGAGGAAGTATTATTCTATGCTTTCTTCTTCACTAATTTTAAGCCTTTAAACCTCATTCTGAAGGTTTGAAGTTTGGCTTGCTTGACTTTTCATCTCCTTCATGACTCTGATTGAGCTTCACCCGCACTTCCTTGGAAAAGTTAGAATGCATCACCTTTACGAGTTCAAATTGACTAAGGGAAAAGAGAATGACATTCTTGGCTTTAGCATTATTTCCATACAATATTTTACCATCTACATCAGTGGGAGGGACATTAGGGATGTAATATTCCGAATTAGTCATGAGCTAATTGGAATATTCATTTTTCTTTTTCTGCTTGGTTTAAATAATAAGAAGGCAAAGGAGGTCCATATTTCTCCTTAATAATGAATAAATCAATGCCAAATGTGAAAGAGACAAATCTTGGCAGCTTAATTGAAGCACCCTTGGTGTGAAAGGGGTTGGATCACTTTGACTGGGTCAACCTTGACCAAATCAACATCGCTATCATGGAGGAATAGCCATCAATGAGGGACAATGCAGGTTTAGATGGAGATGCCTTGTGTGAATGTAGTGATATTTTTAGATGGGTCTTAGGGTTTGCAAGCTCATATTCTATTTAAGGAAGAGGACGACAACCATATGAAGGTTTTTGATGTATATGATATTTATGAATATATGGTTTATTTAGACATGTATCTTTCTCTTGTTGTTTAGCTGAGATAGAGTGTTGTTTAGCACAGGGTGTTCCTGATCGGGAATCCCACCTCTTCCATTGAGGAGATCTTGGAGGAGTTTTGCACTACATTGTCGACTATCTAGCTTAAGGCCAAGCTTCTTCTTTAAACTACAACGTATATCCTATTGAGGGTTAGGTTGTTTTTGTAAGCTTCAGCAAGTGGAGGCTAGATCTCTAGATCTAGGCCATTTCATTGCTCATTTTCAGTGGAGGACGTTTTTACTTCATTGGGAGGACAATATTGGAGGGCATTGAGCTCATTTTTAGATATTGGTATTAGGCCAACCTTATTTTGATCCCTATAGCACAGTTACTTCTATATCTGTGTTATTTCTGTAGGAGGAGTTGCAGGGTGGTTTGGCACACCATTTGGAGAGCTGATTTTCTAGTGATGGGGATTTGCCCTTCATTTTGAGGATCTATTGGAGGAGGCTATTTTATTGTTCATATTAGATCAACCACACTTTCCAGATCTTTATTTTTCAGTAGATCTGCAGTATTAGATCTCAGATCTATAACTTGTACTTGGTGTTTTTCTGAAAACCCTTGAGGGGTTCTATAAAGGAGCTTGCATAGTGCATGGATCTGATATAGATCTAAATTTTGGAGCACATATCATCTCTAGATCTGATGTATAATCAACTGCTATTGCAGATCCAATAAAATAACACTGTAAGTGTTTTCTATTGTTTATATATGGTTCCAACACCTCATATTGAGGCATTTTATTCATTGGAGGCTTGTTTTTCTTGTTATGCATATTATGGGCCATTTATTACACATATTTTTCCTCTTTCATAACATATGAAAGGTCTCCATATTGGCCTCTTTCTTTATAAATGATGATCTGCAATTTAGTTCCAACATTTTTCACTATATTCCTGCTTTTCCCATTTAGGAATATTACAGTGGTATCCGAGCATAATCTTGGCACAACCTGTGCATTCTAAGATAAATATGTCATCTGAAGAAAGAAAACCTCTCACTAATAGAGAGAGGAGATATCAAAAAGGAAGAAAAAAAAATTTTGATTATACAAATGACAATGAAGACAAGGGTAAAACCCCTTTATCTGGAGGTGAAGATGAAGAGAAGGAGTTCCCTAAGATCCTTCTTAGAGCCATGCAATACATTGCTAGACACATCAAGGAGATGAGAATGGAAATATTCAAGGAATCCCCTAAAGGATTTCATCATGGAGAAGGCTCTGACATGTCTTACCACTGGAATGATCAACTAGTGCATTAACCATGAGTTTCCCAATGCTTTACCATGCCTAAATTTTTGGATGTGGGAAATGAAGGGTTTCGGGTGAAAGAATCCCTTGAAGGCTATTTTATGGAGTATGAATCTCAAACTCATAGATTCAAATATCACTTGAGTTTTCAACAATTTTTTCAAATAAAGGACAATAGAAGACCAAGGCATCATCATAGAAGTGGTGGATTGATTCAGAATCATGATCGACACCATACTATGGGAAGATTCATTTTACCTAATTTTGATGGGTCATCCAAGAGTTATTCCAAATCTTGGGTAGAAAAACTTGACATCTACTTTCAGTTGACAAAGGTTCTAGAGATGGAGGCCATTAAGATTGCAGTGCTGCACCTTGAAGGAAAAGCACATGACTGGTGGTTCCATGACTTGTATACATTGGGTCATGACAATGTGAAAACTTGTTCAGATTTCACTAGAAGGGTGGTGGAAATATTTGATAGAAGAGATCCCGAATCACCATTCATGAGCCTTGCAAAGTTGAAACAATCAGGTAATACAAAAAATTACATCTATGAATTTTTAAGACTTTTTGTTATGGTTTCTGATTTTTCTGCAGCAAGAAGGGTGTCATGTTCATTGATGGGTTGGATGAACCTCTTCTTGGGTTGGTTAAGTCTACCAAGCCCACTACCCTACATGATGCTATTGAAGAAAAGGATGCTCCTTCAAAGGAGAATCAATATAAAAAACCTCTTGATGATGATGTCTGGAGAGATCTAAGAAGAAGGAAGCTTTTCTTCACTTTCTAAGAATCATGGGCACCTGAACATAAATGTGCAGTTGGAAAAGCACATTACTTAGAGGTATTCTCAGATGATGAGGAGGAAGAAGAAGAAGAACAAAGGAGGGGTCATAGCGCTGGCATAGCAGGAGATGATCCACCACCACCTGGAGGTGAGGATGGAGAAATTGCTCCAATTAGAGGCACTCTTTCATCCTTAAGAGTGATACCCAATCATCATGAAACTTCCACACAAGAAACATATATTAATTTGCACAGGGGAAGCAGGGATATGATTATCCCATCTATTATGCACATGAGGATGATCCATGAGACATCATTATCCTGTGGTAAACCCCCTAAGAGACCACCTGATTCAGATTTCATGAAATATGTTTCAAATATTCATGATAATTTCATAGATCTAGGAAGGATGGGAGGATTAGAAGACCAAAATACATTACTGGGAGGCATCGGCAAGCTCAAGGAGGAGGGAGATATTCTTCCACTATCACCATTATCCACTCTCTCATCTCATAATGCAATGAGAGGAAATGCTGCAAGTTTGGATGGTGACACCATCTTGGGGAAAGGAGACCACTCCTTGGATATGGATACTCAGAAGGTGATCTCACTTGAGAGAAATCTTCCATACATGATAGAAGATGGTGGTGTTGGAAATGTTGGCATTTATGGCAAAGGTAAAGACAGGAGCAGCACCTAAACTATTCATAAGGCATGCGACATGAAGAAGAGGCATTTTTAGAGGAGCTTCAGGAACAAGGAGCAGCATCAGACAAGGAAAAGAGGTAGGCTAGGAAGTTGAAGGTCAGCAGAGAAGAACAGAGGAAGAGTAAATTTACAGAGACAGGGCAGCAAAAAGAGAGGCAGTAGAGAAAGTAGCAGACAAGGAAAAGAGGCAGACTAGGAAGTTGAATAATGATTCACCAATGATGTTTAAACTCTGGCCAGCAAAAAGTTTGTAAGTTAATTCACTATATAATGACGAATTTGTTTCAGGATTATTGTGCATTTATCTAGTTAAACCTTGTGTGAACATATGAGTTCTCGATGAATGATAGTTTATTTCTGTACAACCAAGTTGAGAGTGATTCTGCATGGGATTGGAATAAATTGATGTCAGTGAAATTATTTAGTATGCCTAGCCATACCTGTAGAAGCAATTAGAGGGATTGTTATTTATTGGGATAAGACTGTGAAACTATATTTACCCTGGCGCCAAAATACATGATTTTGTATATCTAGTGAATATTTAATGGTCGTGCGAGGAAAGACCGACCATATCAGAATTCCATTCAAATGTTGGTATGAATCCTCGTGAGGGATTATGAAGGTCTGTTGAAAATTGAAGAAGACAATATAGAGGGAGGCGTTTCCGTCGAAGATGGAGGTTGTATAACATAGGCGCAGAAGAAATACAAGTGGGTAGAGTTAAGTCGAAATGGTGTATTGAGGAGTAGAACCAGAACCATGAGAGTGGAACCACGAAGGAGGAATAATGAACGCGGTTTGGAGAAAACCCGACAGGTTTGATCGCACCACCCTTGCAGAATAAGCGGTAATTCAGATTTCGGAGTGATTCCACAGGTTAGTCGACACATGGCTCCAAGGGCTCGGGGAAAACCACCTCCATTGCACGCCATCGCACGTTATCGTTCGCGCATCTCCACCAAGCGATATCCGTTGGATCAACCAAAGTGATGCGCCGTATTGTCAGCCGTCGGATTTGGATGGTCGTAGGCGCTAGGGCCCAGTTCTAAAATTCTATTGATTGGAAATTTGTAAACTAAGGTTTGCGGGATTATTAAATGATGTTTGAATAAGCGAAGGGGATGAAGCATGAAATATATGTGGATCAACCATATCGTGATGGTTTAATATTTGAACGGAGGTTGTGACCATATAAGAGATATAGCATTATATGTGAGTAGGCTGACATCGTTTAATATATGTACCTACCGAGGGTTATATGATATGGTTGAGTTATATCAAGAGCATGCTGAGATAAATTAGGGATGCGCCTTATATGCAAAGGCCCAAACCATATATATATTTATACGGTGCGAATATATATAAAGGCAGGGTGTAATGCATCGTGGGCGCGACGAGCAATGATTAGTCTTAAACCTTTGGCAAAGTATATATGTGGGTAGCGCAGTTATATTAAAAAGATAGTCATATATATGTAGCAATTACATTAATGCAATAGAGAGTGCAGAATAGGTACTTACAATCAGCAGAAAATGAAAAAACCAGCAGAGCCAAAGACTAGAAAATGGGCTAAGTGAAATTGGTTTTTATGTAACCAAAAAGGTGAAATGTAAATGGTTTTTAATTGATTTATATTGTTGTGATGCAAAGGCAAGTATCCTAAGGAAAGGAAAAATCCCACTGTGGCATGAAATTTTTTACATATTGTTATAGATCTAAAATGAGTTAAATAAAAGGAATGAAAAGACAAAAGCCAAAGAGTCATGGCTGTTCACTCCAAATTCCTATAAAATACAAATAGTCATGTGAGGAACTCTATAAATAATATCAACTAGATATGCATAAAAGAGAGAGAGAGAATATAGAAGAGTAAGGCATGGAATATTAAGAAAAGAAAAGCAGGAAGAAAAGCTACAGAATAGATCTGATATCTGAGGCAAATCAGCAAACATTCAGTTTGATAAAATTGAGGAAGTTGGAGCTTCCCTATCAAGTTGCAGCTTGATAGCTGTCAGTTGTAGCTGACTGAGGTTGGAGCCTCCTGTAGGTTGGTGCCTGTAGAAAATTGAAGGCAGTTGGTGCTTCCTTGCAAGATTGTAGCTTGCAGAATTGAGGTTAGAGCCTCCTGTAGGTTGGTGCCTGCAAAAAAATATGGTGAGAGGGAGTTGGAGCTTGCCTTTACATCACAACAATAATAAGATGTGGTTTTCTCCCTTTATGGGTTTCCACTTATATCTGGTGTCTCTGTGCATGATATTTATATGTTGATCTGATTTATATCTTCTACTTAAAACCTGCTGCTCTCATATTAAGTCTACTGTTATATTATATTAATACTTGCTGCTCATATTCTGAGATTACTCACATATTATGTTGGACATGAAATAAAGGTGTAAATAAGTTTTAATAAAAGGTTTTAAAAGACGATGAATGTGTTAAACTGATTTACCCCCCCCCTCTCAGTTTAACTAAGGGTTCAACAATTGGTATCAAAGCGAGTTCCTTTGTACAAGTCTAACAACTGAAAGGAGATCCTAGGTTCTGAGGATGGCTAGTAAAGAAGGATGTTCAACCAATAAAGCCCATTTTTTCACTGGTGAAAATTATGCTTTCTGGAAAATCAGACTGAGGACATACATAATGTCTCTAGGAATAGAAGTCTGGGCTGCTGTGGAATATGGATATGCCCCAAAGGCAACTGACTTAGAGAAAGAAACCAAACAAGATTTTGTAGCTAACGCAAAAGCCATGAATTCCATCTTGAATGGATTGTGTGAAGCATATTTTATCAAAGTAATGCACAAAGACACTGCCAAAGAAATGTGGGATACTCTGGAGAACATCGATGAGGGAGACAAGAAAGTAAAGACTGCCAAACTTCAAGTCTATAGAGCCCAGTTTGAGAACTTAAAAATGGATGATGATGAAGATATTGCTAGCTTCTTTCTAAGGGTTGCAGAAATAGTAAATAACATGAAGGCTCTAGGTGAAAACATAGTAGAAGCTGTAATTGTGCAAAAGATTCTAAGATCTCTCCACCTGTGCTTTAACCTCAAGAAGCCCAAAGAGAATAAACAATCACTGGAGACCTTGACCATGAACCAGCCTACCTAGAAATCTAACATGATATGAGAGATGATACTCCTACAAAGGAAGCCAAGGTCAGGGAGGCAGCCTTTAAAACAGAAAAGAAGAAAGAAGAAGAGGAAGACATATGCTCTTGCTCGGATGAAGAAGAGGAAAAATTTGTCAAGAAATTGGATAGAGGCTCAGGTAAATACAAAGGTAAACTTCCTTTCAAATGCTTTAACTGTGGAAGAGTTGGACACTATGCTGCTAAGTGTCCTCACAAGAAAGTAAGGAATTAGGCTCAAGAATCAGAGAAAAATACATCAAAGAACTGGCAGAAAGGAAAGAAGTTCAGCAGAAAATCCTTCTATGCTCAACAAGACAGCAATACATCTGAAGACCCAGATGAACTCTCAAGTGAAGATGGAACCTCTGAATTTTTATTGATGCCTATAGAAGAACTTGAAGGTCTCCTGCTAGAAGATGAAGAAGAAGAAGGTGACATCGACCTTGAGGGGGAGCTAAGAAGTGCTCTAGAAGAGATTGATAGACTCAAGCTAAAATGCAGAAAAAAAAGGACATTCTCCTCAAGTTTGTACGAGAAGAACAGAATTCAGAAGTCCTCATGTAGCTGAAGGTAGAACTTGAAGAAGCCAAGAATATAGAAGACATGTTACTTCAACAAATCAAGGATAAAACCCGAGAACAAGAGAAGCTGGAAGAAGAAGTGGTATGTCTCAGGAAGAAACTAGAAAATGCTCAAAGGAAGGTGGTTATAAGCTCTTCTCAAACAACAAGCTCTAGTAAGTTGAATGAAATTCTGGTTGCTCAAAGATCCCCTATGATAAAAACTGGAATAGGCTATGAAGGAGAATAAAAAAAAAGTAAAAAAAAAGAAAACAGAGGGATTATTTTTGTAAAAGCAAAGAAGAATGATGAAGTAGCTCAAACAATTCCCACAAAATAAGAAACCTGTAATGAGGAAGACAGAGATCAGAAGAAACCTCTAATAACAAATAAGGCAATAAATACTAAGACAACAGAGAAAGGGACATATGTCTCTGAATATGTCAAATTCGGAAGCCATCAAAGGAGATTCTTCCCTCCTATGAAGAATGCCACCTGTTATGTCTGCCACAAGCTGGGACACATTGCCGCATATTGTCATGCAAGGAGGAGTAATTCAAACCAGCAAAAGATGCATACATTGAAGAGACTGTCTCAAGCAAACAAATGGAAAAGACAACCTTACATCAGGTATGCAAATAGTTTCTATGGTTACTATTTTTATTTTAAGGAATTTGGTCATAAAATCATTGAGTGTAGAAAGTATGGACAAAGATTGATGTTTAACACCTCAAGGAAGTTTATGAATCAAATAAATTCTATTCATACTCATAATTCTACAAAAATTATGATCAAATGTTGTGTATGCAATCAAGTTGGACATATACCTTCCAAATGTCCTCTAAGAAGATGTAATTCATCACCTCACAAAAGATACCAAACAAAAGGGTGCTTCCAGTGGATAAAGAAGGTGAATAAATGTGACTTGGCTCTAACTTCTCAAGATTTGAAAATTCAATGGTATCTGGACAATGGCTGCTCTAAACACATGACAGGAGACAAAAGCAAGTTTATAACTCTTGATGAAAAGAAATATGGAAATGTTACTTTTGGCAATGATAAATCAGGTAAGATCAAGGGAAAAGGCTCAGTCAGCATAGACAATGGCAGAGGAAAGGCCCAAGATGTACTATTTGTAGATGGGCTGAAAGCAAATTTACTAAGTGTCAGTCAGATGTGTGACAAAGGCTGTGAAGTTCTTTTTAGAGCACAATATTGTGAAGTCAGATCAAGCACCACAGGTAAGACTCTGCTCAAAGGAGTTCGAACAAAGAGTAATGTTTACATTGTGAAAGAGGAAGATGAAGCATGTCATCTTAGCAAACTAGAAGAGTCATGGTTATGGCATAAAAGGTTGGGACATCTCAGCTTCGATCACATAATCAGACTAAGCAAGAAGAAAGTTGTCAGAGACATGCCAGAAATAAAGAGGCCTTCTAATACCATATGCAAATCATGTCAATTAGGCAAACAAACTAAGCCGGGAAAATGACCCTAGAGGTTTGTTGGGTTTAAACCTCCACAGAGCAGGGCATGCTACTTAAGAAGGAATCACACAACCATACATGTTCATGAAAAAATAAACAAAGTAGATCGAGGAAGTTACTCGTAGGTCCTACGGTTGAAGCAGATCCCGCGGGGTCCAAACCCCCAGCAACCCTTCTTCCTTCTTAACCTGAAAGACAAGAAGAAACAAGCACGAAGAACTGGTTGTACATCATATATCTACTCTAAATGTTAGTGAAATCCACGTGAAACATTAGATAAACCATAATAAATGCTTAAAGAACAATATTATCATATATGCAAGCAGACACTAACACGTATATTTCGGGAACAAGATGGTTCTTCTGTATTATAAATAGCATGTACAGAAATAACGAGTGGAGAGATCACCTGAATCCTTCCACGATCTTCGAGCAGACCGTCGTCCGGATCCGTCCCACCCTTGCCTCGCTAAGATTCCTTCCGAACTGGTGCATACAAGATGACATATAAAGAGATGAGCATCTCCAGGAAACAAGGGTTTCCTATAATGAACTGGGAAGTGCAGGAGGCACGGGAATTCAGACTTGGATAGGGAATACCAACATAGTATAATATCAATAAATTCTCTCTCTCCCTTAGGCCATGCACATGAGGGGCTTTTATACTCCCTCAAAGTAGTTTCAATAGTTGGAAACAGTTGGCCACGTGCTGGGGTGGTTGAACTACTAGAGTAACCATCAACCCAGCCCGAAAATAGGGATTTTTTATATATTTTTTAATGATTTTAATGGCATACGCGGGAAAGTACATGTGGACTCGCGTATACACGCGGAAAAGTCTGGGCATAACCGCGTATGGGGAATTTAACACTGTTTTTTAGTGAATTTTGTCCAAGTCTGTAGGAATGGGTGCCCAAAGCCATAAAAGAAATCATGAATCATATGAAGGTGAGAAATGATGCTATAACACGTATCGCATATCCTTTAGGGCCAAAGATGAATTATCAACAAGAAGACCTCTACAACTTGTGCACATGGACCTGTGCGGACCTGCAAGAACTAAAAATCCAAGTGGAGAATCCTACTTCATGCTGATAATAGATGACTTCTCCAGAATGACATGGGTTGCATTTCTCAAGAATAAATCAGAAGCTTTGGAAAAATTTAAGATCTTCAAAGCATTAGCATAAAATCAAATATGATGCAAGCTGAAATGCATCAGATCAGACAGAGGAGGTGAATTCACAGATTATGACTTTGCTGACCTATGCAATGAACATGGGATAAAGAAAACATTTACTATTGCAGGAACACCTCGGAAAAATGGAGTAGCAGAGAGAAAAAATAGGTCTGTACAACAAATAGCCAGAGCCATGATGCATGAAAATAATATTCCTCAAACCTTCTGGGCAGAAGCAGTACACACAGTGGTGCATATCCTTAATAA